>SPJY01007910.1:3778986-3879339 GCA_005191435.1 Raddia distichophylla | reverse complement strand
CTTTTCATTTATCCTAACCCCCATTACCTAGACTGGCTCGTATTTTAAATAATTAAGATATAGAGGATTATCTATTTAAACCCTCGTTCCATGTGATTTCGATAACTCTAGGAACACTCCTGGTGAAAACTACAAGTGATATCCGTCCGCTTGTGGATTAATTTCTTTGAGCGTAAGTATCGCCAACAAGTTTTCTAGCGCTGTTGCCGGGGAACGCAGCGGTTTCTCAAATAGAGATAAAAAATATATTCCAAAACCTACATCTAAATTATTTAATCTACCGGTCTAGTTTAACGGGTATTACCCTGCTCCGTCTTTGTTCTATGGAACTAGCAGAGCGGTGGATGACCGGTTTTGATCACCCGGAAAACTTCCGACAAAATCCGGAGTCACTGGTGCGAAGGACAAGACCCCAAGTCCTACCTCCGCTAATCCGTGTCTCTGAGTTATCAAACCTTACGAGCAATCATTTCCTCGTCATCGAGACACCTTCATTATCGATGGCTGCCGAGAAGACCATTCTTGAATTATCAGCCCCGTCAAGCACCAATGTCCCCACTGGACCTGCCACCAATGTGGGTGACGGTGGTTTCGCAATGTTCTTTCAGTCATCCTTGCAACTTGGTGAAATCTTTTGTTGGCCATATCTTGCTCATGTCAATTGAAAAATAAAAAATTTGCAATTTCAAGTATTAGAGAGTTTTCACAAGTTATCCTTCACGAGACGGCTTATCATTGCACATAAGAGACTTGAACTTGAAAGTGAATCGGATAACCACGACGTGTGATTCCTTTAGTGTAATGCTGAGCACCGTCGGTCATTGGTATGAGGCTAGAGGCTCTCCCGCCTAAATTAAATAAAAATAATGCAAAAACACACAGCAGGAGGGTGACCTAGGGGACCATTTTCAGTGACCCTTGGGATGTGCTTTGCTATCAATTGCTCACTTTAAACCTATGGATGCGTTCAAAAGTGTTTGAAAGGAAATAAAAAATGAAAATGCTAGTTAGTTGAGCTGTCGATTTGAAGCTATTTGGATTTCAAATGGTTACATGTGGTGTTCTATTTAAACTGTCTTGATGCCTTGTAATGCCGCGACATTTGATTGTGATTTTCTAAGCCACATTTTCCTATATGAAAAATTGATTTACTATCATGTTTTAAACTAGTGAGCACCGAAGTAATTTATTTTGCTTTGAACATCCTTGACATATTAACTTCACGTTCAATTGGATAATTTTCAAAACTCCCTAGTACTTGCGTTTGCATTTGCATCATGCCTTATACTTATTATCTTCATTTCTTGATGTCTATATTGCCAAAAGGGGGAGAATTGAAAAATGACATAAAAAAGTTTTCTTGAAAAGGGTAAAATTTTGTTGTGAAGTTTTGATTTTCGCGAGTTGTAGACATTTTTAAAATGCTTTGTGTTCAAAATCCAAAAACTTCAAAATGATTTTTTAGATTTGTCAATATATTCATCAAGGGGGAGTGTTGAGACCCATGTGGAGGTTCCCCTTGGGTGATGATAAACATGTGATAAGGATGAATTTGAAACGGTTTTAAAGTTGTCTTGTTAAGGCATTGTTGGATTTTGCATAGATCTTGTTGACCGGACTATCCGACCGTGCTAAGTGTGTTTTGGTACAGTGTTTTCGGTTTTAAGCATGGGATTCACTGATGATGATCGTATGATAGACTAACCTTGCAGGAAAGGTAAAGTGTGTTGTTTTTGTGTGTGATCACCTCTGTGATGTAGGTACCGGCCGATACATAGCTGACGCTTTGTGGGGATAGCTGGAGGCTGGTGTGTCCGGAGGCGTGCATGTGACGGGGTTCGAAGGTATGGCGGTCACATGAGGTTGTGTACTCGAGAAGCTTCGCCATGGAAAGTAGTCTGAGACAACTGGAGGCTGGCGCGTTGATTACTGGTGGCGAAGTTGATCTGACTGGCGGGCCCAGGCGTGGGCTATCAATCGAGGAAATTGCGAGGATATTAATTTCTCGAAGGAATATGTGAAAAATATTTCTTTACGGGAGTGTATTGTTCAGTGCGTGAGTTTGTACACCACTCATCCTCAAATTAAGGGTGGAGATGAGCTGTAGGGTTTAGGGCGTCTCATTCTTGGGCTATAAATAGAGGGGGAGGGGAGCACCTCGTCCTCATCCCCTTAAAGCTAAAAATTTCAGAAATAAAGAGGGTGGGTTGGGTGTGTAATGGTGTCACCTAAAGTGCTTGTGACCACATGGACTGTGGTTTGTAATACCCAACTTTTATGCAATGAAATCTTTTTTCTCCATTAACATTTTGTGTTGATCCTAGTTCTTCTTATTTTCTTATTTTCCTTTTGGAGCTCTTATTTTGAAATGAATTTGGGTGATTTCTTACTGGTTCTTGATGGTCTATGATGCCTTGAGGTTGCTAATATGGTTTGCCACACTCTTTTCAACCATATGAGAGGTAAGAGATCAAGTTATTGACTTGTTGCAAATCTATACAAAACTTTTGTCTGCGCAGCAGTCAGTGTTTAATTTTTAGAAAAATCTACAAAAATCTTTTCGGGTGATTCCAGTTGAAAATGATGTGTGACTTACATACCCATATGTGGTAAAACCTTTGAGTTCACTGGTTGTGGACTACATGGGCCTCGGGTATCCTCATAGAAGGCCCATAAGGCAACGATTGGGGGGCAATTCAAGTCGGCTAGATAGAGATGAAGACCACTCGGGCTACATGTAACTTGATCACCAAGGATGGTCCCGAGGATAGAGTTTAGCTCCATATGATTAGGAGATTTGTACCTGTAAATGCCAGTGCATGACATGTGCTGATATAACAGAATTCGGTATCATATACCAGATAGGATCATGTAACCTTATCCCCCTGCACTATATAAAGGGAGGGGTAGGGGCCGTAAAGGCAGACTCATATTGACAGGCGCATACGCATACTCATACATAATTCCAGAGCACAGGATTAGGATGTTACCTCTGAGTTGATGGTCTGAACCTGTATAAACCCTTGTCTTGTGTTACCATTGAGCTCGGTTCAAGCGCGCAACCCCAAAACAAATCTATTGCCGACGGTAACCCCCGATTAACTACCAGTCGACTGTTGGCGCGCTAGGTATGGGTTGCGTGAAGATCATCGTTTGAGCTAGATGGCATCATCATGATTGCCGACCGTCATCTTCACGCTGGGACAAGCATTACGCTTCGGTTCCCTGAACTTTGTGGCGGACGTCATCCGCAACCTTCATCTCTGTCCTCCCAGAGAGCTCATCCCCCAAGAAGTCCTGCGTTTCATCATCTCCTTTACCGTTTGGATTGGAGAACTCCGAGATGCTTTCAGAAGATCGATGCGCCGACAATTCCATCTCGTATATTCCCTCGAGGACCGCAGAGAAGGACTCGGCGTCAATGGTCCCTTGGATTCGGACATGGTCCAATCCAGGGGAGTCTCGACACCTCAGATTGGATCTCCCTTCGGGCTCAGGAACTCTGCTGCGATCTTCACGTAGATCTTCCCTGGACTCGGGACAGGAGGTGACCACACTGAGAATCAATCTCATAATCCTGTCGGGGCAATCTGACCGGATCTACCCACGTTCGTAGGTGTCATCAATGATGGCAAACCTATTGGACAAAACGAGTAAGTCAGCCTCTCCCACTTGGACTCCGAGTCAGAGAAGAGCACTGAGATATGCAATTACAACAAAGTTTTTGTCCTAGGCGTAGGCGACCATCACTCCACTTCTCAGCCCGCTGGGAATGAAGCAGCTACCACGGAGGCGATCGACCCGGACCAACGCCATGCAGAAGATCAAGACCGCATGCGCCAGCTTCGAATCCGCAGCCGCAACGTCGAAAATGAGTTGCGGGCTATGGAGCTGAGGGATCACGACGTTTACATGACTCCTCAAGCGAACATCGTCACTTCGAAGACTCTTCTAGAGACCATGGTGCCGCAGCTTGCAGAAGATAGCCTACTCATCCAGACCTTGGCCTAAGCGACGACCAGTGTTGAGATGGCAGCCATCCAGCAAAATGAGGTGCACCCGGCTCCGACCGTGCTCATGACGACAAACAGCCATTCTGTAGGAAACCGGAGCAAGGCACGCATCTCCGTTGGCGGATCGCAAGATCAAAGGGCCACGACCTTCGCCACGACATAGAGGCCAGGAGGAGGGAACACATCGACAGCGAGTGGATCTCCCGCAGTCATTGCAGTCGGCGCAGCAAAGACCACGCCGAAAGTACAGCCAGTCGGCACGATCATCACGAAGAACATCGTCGCTGCGGCCCACGACAAGAGCGCCGCAGCAGATCCCCGCGGCGTCGACAACCACGTCCCTTGGAGGGAATACGGGCGTTTACTCGGGATCTTCGCCGAGTGGTCTAGCCCGACAGCTTCTACCTCAAAAGTATCGACAAGTTCGATGGCGAGAGGGACCCAAAGAACTTGCTGCAGGTTTACGCCCTGGCGGTCAGCGTGGCAAGAGGCGATCAAAACGTAATGGCGAACTATTTCCCAGTCGCTCTGACCCCAACTGCCCAAACATAGCTAACGGGACTTCCGGAGAACTCTATCGAGTCTTGGGACGACCTTCAAGAACAGTTCATCGCCAACTTCTAGGGGACCTATGAAAGGTCTGCCGAAAGATGGATCGGACAACTAGATCGGCGGAAGAGCGAGACTCTCCGCGAGTTCATTAAGCACTTCACCAAAAATAAGAATGAGATCCGAGACGTTTCGTAGCAAACGGTCATCGATGCCTTCTTCGCAGGATTCTAGTCCGAGGAGTTGATCAGGCAGATGACTCGGGACCCCCGCGAACTCTTAAAGCCATGTGCACGATGGAAGATCAGGAATCTAATGCTGAAGAGGACATGTTGAATCATCGAGGCAGTCACGACGGAGGCTCCAAGAAGCCCAACGATGAGCAGGGCAAGCCGAAGGACAAGAAGCGCAAGGGGGACGAGATGGTCGTGAACATAGAGCGCAACTGACCTAATCCCCCCAACGACAATGACTACAATAAGGTCATGGAGGCGGTATGCCCTTTCCACCCTCGCGGTAAGCACGCTGCCAAGGATTGTCTTATCTTACGGAAATTTGCAGATAACTCCAACCAATCGTCGGCCAAAGGAGGCCATGGCAAGAAGCTGGACAGCGATTATCAGGATGCCAAGCGTGAGATCAGCTACATATTTGGGGGCTCTGACGCGTACGAGTCCAAGCGGAAGCATAAGCTTACCACTCGAGAGATCAATGCGATCTTGGCTGCAACCCCCAAGTACCTACGCTGGTCGGAGATTCCAATCACTTTTGATCGGATGGACCACCTAGATCGGATAGCCATCCCTGGAAGGTACCCACTGGTGCTAGATCCGGCTGTTCGAGGGAACAAGTTGAAGAGGGTCCTAGTCGATGGCGGGAGCGGGATTAATGTCCTTTTCGTCAAGACCCTGGATCAGATGAAGATTCCTCGTTCGAACTAAAGGAGTCTCTTCGAGGTCAAAAAGATAACATGAGCTGTAAGGTGAGGACTCTCCAGTTTTGGCGTGCCACTAAACAGCCTGCATAGTCTTCAGTAAAATTGTCATTACTCCCTCCTTGAAAGTCCAAATGACAAGCTGTTTGTTGGAGGTGGAAGTAGACTTGATAATCTTACCATCCATGTGGTCCATGACCATGTTACACTCTCGGATTATCTCCAAAACTTCTGCCAAGAAGGCGGTCAGTGTGTGCCATGCGCATCACTTGTGCATGCGATCAATCTTCGTCATCCTTTGCAATGCACCTAAGTTCAACAAAATAAGTAGAAGTTGGAAGGGCCATTAAGATGTTATGGGATGAGACTTAAGTTACCATTCACTTGGCCACAAATTTGTTTAGCTCGTGCTCGTGTTGTTGGTCCTTGGAATGTGGTTGCCGGTATGCAATCATCTTGCTTATCGGTGCGACAATCTTGGTCGTTGGAGCGATCATCTTGCTTGATCACACTTGGGTTTATGTCACTTTGGTCGTCGAGCCTTGTGATGTTCACATCATCTGGTGTCTCCAGACTCGTTTCCCTCGTGGTCGTCTCACCATCCATCCCCAGCTCCCGTCGTCACGTAGGGATCAGAATCCGTAGGGTTCGGGTGATCCGCTCACCTCTCTCTATAAATTTCCACGTCCGACCCTCGGGGCCAACAGGCTTTAGGAGTCGACACGGCCATCTGATCTAACTTGATCAATAACTATGGTTAGTGTTATATAAAGATATCAAAAGAAGCGAAGGATGGTATATGTACGTTATGATTTTTCGTAACAATCTATAGACAACACCATAGTACACAATCCACATGTAACAAACCAACTAGCTATTGATTCTCTGACTTTGAGTTGCTGATATGTGGGTCCATGTGGTGCCATAGCCCACATATCAGTGGCACGTGTATCTTTGTATCGCACCACCCTGCAGCAATAGATAAATCTGCATGGCTCTATCCTCCTATAATCTTCTCCCTTCTCAATTGCGCAGAAGAAACTAGAGTTTCGGCAGAACTCACATATGAGTTGCCTAACGCACGCATCAATAGATATACAAAGCCGAGTTCGCGTCGTCCCCTCTCGACACGTGGCTCGCCTGCCCGTGACGCCGTTCGCGAGCCGTCCAATCGTTTCTTTGATGAAATCCAGCCATCCATATTGGACCAACACTTTAAAAGTTTTTTGTTTGTGCTTCGCTAATGCGGCGCGCTGATTGCCGACTTGGCTAGCCGCGCGAGCTTCCGCCCAGCAAAAAACCCCTTCTGGTATTGGATTTAGCGTTTTGGTCCTCATGTGTTCGCGTATGGGTCCCTCGCCAGTGCTCTCGCGCCACGCCGTTTTTTCCTTTACACCCTTGCAGTTTTGCGCCTCCTGCAGCGATGCCCTTTTGGCCTTTGTAGATACACCCGTAGTTCGTACGTAATTACCCGCAAATGCCATTCCTTTTAGACCCGCCGCACCCCGTGCCTCAACCCAGCCCGAACCCTAGCCAGTTCTGCTCCGTCTCCTCCCCCTCTCCTGTACGCTACCGTTGCTGCTGCCTCAGCCTTGCCTGCCGCCGCCTCCCCTTTCCCCCTCCCTCCTCGCCGGCGCCGCCCTTCTCGCAGGGTCTTCCCCGCCGTCTTCTTCTCCTCTCTAGCCAGTCTCCGCCCTCGGTAATCGCCGGCTCCTCTTGGCCCAGTCTCTGCCCGCGATGGACCGTCGCCGCACCTTCTCCCGACCCCCATCTCCCATCCCCACAGGCCCAAAGCCGACTCCGGCCGCGCTTCCCCGCCATGGGGCCACCGGATCTGGTGATGGCGACCTCCGACTCGTCGTCTCCCCCCGCCCTGCGGTCAACGCTGCCTCTGGTCGCCCCAGTATCCGGAGACCCTCGCCGCCCTGGTCCCCTCGCTGCTCCTCCCAGCTGCTATCACCATGGGCAGATCCAGTGTTTTCCTACCCAGATCCAAACAGCACACAACGACCTCGCGTGTCCTCTTCTTCCTCACGCTAGCAAGCTCAACGGCCGGCCTCAGGCAAGCCAAGTGCGGCTGCCTTGGCAGGAGATGAGCCTGCTGAGGCAGCTCTACGCCATTTCCGACTGGGTCATGTCCAAGATGGTGGTGCTCGGCTGCCAATAACGCTGCACATACCCTTCAATCGTAGTTCACATTTCAGCGGTGCATAGATCATTCTATAGCTGATGGTTTTCTATTCGTGCACTTGCTATTTAATTTCACGCCATGTATTGGTTTGCTCTAGGATGAGGTCATGCATGCTTGACATATACTATAATGTTCATTTATATTTGAGATATACTTCGTGTGTGCCGCCCCTTGCCCCGTGCCTTCCCGCCGCCACAGCCTTGCCTGCCGCCGCCTCCCCCTCCCCTCCGCTCCTCGCTGCCGTCGCCTCTTCCGTCGCCCTTCTCGCCGCCGCCGTCTTCTTCCCCGTAGGGTCTCATCAGCGCTCCCTCCCGCATAGGCCGCCGCCGCCTCCCCCTTGCCTGCCTCCGCCTTGCCGGGGCGCCTCAAGCCGCCGCCGCCCTCTCCGGCGCGCCTCATGCGCCCACGCACCGTCGGGCGCAGCCTCCTGGCCGCTGCCCTAGCCGGCGCCGCCCCTGACCGGCGCGCCCCATGGCCGGCGCCGCCCCTCGCTGGCTCCCCTCCTCACTTCTTCCTCTCTGCGTTTGTCGGTGTGTGTGGCTGCAGGCTGCGAGGAGCACATTGGGAATGAGCTGTGCAAGGAAGACGATGAACAATTTAGGGATGTTCCCCTTTTTTGCGATTTAGTCCCCATGCTGCCCAAATCCATCGACCCCATGCTGCCCAAATCCATCGACGGTTGCCTTTACGATAGCCAGCTCTATCAATTGAGAGTGGATTTGATGCTTCTTATGCAGCAGTATAGTAAGGTAATTATGTGTATCTTTCGCCCAGTATATTGCCTCATAGGTTTTTGCATAAACGTGCCTTGGTATTTCTATTTACAGGGAATATAGCTTCTTTATTGTGCTTCTGTATAGGTATCCTTTGCACGCGCTATATTTTATACAGATTACTTGGAGTACTTGGAGTATTGTGATTCTAATTCAAACAAGGCTGATGTAAAGCTGTGCTAGCTCATTTCTGATTTAATAGCCTCTCGATGTATAGCTTATGTATCTCTGTCATTCAAAATTTTTAGGTTTGGTTTTCACCTGTTTGGGCATGTATGTTTGTGCTTAGGTAACCCATGTTTGGAGTGATGATATTCCGTTATATTTTGTTGTGTTTGTCTTCTTTAATGCGCTGAAAGAATGTTTTGGGTTGTTTCGGTTCAACGATGTGTTGTTCCTTACCTGTTTCTGCTGTGCAGTTAAATGAAGATTTTTCCCGTGTAGTTTGTTCTGGAATCTTCCATTTGTCTGTGCTTTGAAGTTGGTCTTTGCCATTAACATGGCTGGCTTGCTTATATGCAGATCATCAACTGCCGGTGAACAGCATTTCAATGTTTATGTTTAGGATGGTGCTTTTATATTGCATTTTTGGAGGATGCAAGGGTGGTGATTCTGTTAACATATAACAGAGTTTATGTCATTTTCAACACAATGCTTCCGTTTTGCCTATTTCCACACTATTCAGCATTGAAATACCGTTCCCTCTCTTTGTTTTGCACCAAGCTTTTTAGTTTTTACATACATGGTCTTCTCCATTGCCTCCTGTCTGATCTGCTGCATTTAAAGTGAAGGACAATGCATAAGACAAAAAGGTATATGGTCTTTTGCTCTTTATATGCCTCTGTGATTTTATATATCTCATTCCTTAGCTTTATACAGCTTTCATCGCGCTATTCGTTGTTAGTTTCCATGTAAGCCTAATTATCTGTAGTGCATTTACTTTACACATCATTATTTATAGTGATTGTACCTTCAGTTTCATTCATTTCCCTGTCGTTTCTTAGTCCATTGAATGTTAATCGTCTATTCACTGGTTTATGTGTGAACTTTTAGTTTTTGTTTGCTAAATATGAGCCGCTGATTTTCTTCCCATTTCTTGCGCACCGCAATATGTCGTTAATTGTTCAATACCTCTAATGGATTTTTTTTACCCTTATTTTGGAAAGAATGGGCTTAGTTTAATTAGGTGTTCTTTACATTCTTTGCGCATCGCAAAATTGTTTTCACTGTTTGATAACTATAACGGAAGGAAAGAATTGATCAATTTAACCCAGAGGGTGCTTTACTTTTTATTGTTGTGCTTCTACATTTCCATGTTTGTTGGTGCCGTAGTTATAATCCGTCTGCTTAGTCTATCCATGTTTTTGTCGATTGTAGTTTCTGTGATGATCATTACCTATTGTGTAGTTTGCTTCAGATATACGCTACAGATACAGCTTACATTGTTGCTCACATTCTTTGGCTCACATTCTTTAGCCATTGCTCCTTTCAGGCCTGGTTCAGATCCGTTGCGAAGAGGGCCAGTGTTGTTACTTATTGTCAGTTTGTTTTGGCATTCTTATTGTACCCGTTTTTTATTTGGCTGAGGTTTTTCAGATGTATGAACAACATTCCATAGTATTGGGGCAAACTTTATGTAATCTAGCAAGGCAGTTATATTGTTTTGCCTATTGTATCTATGTTGTTGTCTTCACAGATCATCATGTTTTGCCGAATACAGCATGTCCTCCTTTTAAACAAACCGTATAGCATGTGTTTTATTTCTCAGTTTATTTGAAGTTTCGATGCATGCTAATGTCGTTTTCTATAATCTGTTGGGGTTATTATGCCCATTTCTGTTGGGGTTATTATGGCCATTGAATGTATGTCTACTGTAACCTCAGTTGTTTTATCCATTAGCAAATGCAATAAACATGGCCAAAACATAGCTACGTATATTAAGCAGTATTGTATATTGTCCTATATGCGTAAATATATACTAACTTAACTAACATATAGACGGGTAAACTAACGCGCGAAGGCGCGTTACTACCGCTAGTATATATATATATATATACACAAAGCTGAGTTCGCGTCGTCCCCTCTCGACACGTGGCTCGCCTGCCCGTGACACCGTTCGCGAGCAGTCCAATCGTTTCTTTGATGAAGTCCAGCCATCCATATTGCACCAACACTTTAAAAGTTTTTTGTTTGTGCTTCGCCAATGCGGCGCGCTGATTGCCGACTTGGCTAGCCGCGCGAGCTTCCGCCCAGGAGACGCAGGTTCGATTCCCCGCTCCGCCGTTTTCCTCGCTTTACGCGCACGCTCGCGCCCTGCTGTGTGGCGCCTGTGCATTTTTTTAATACAGACCCGATGTCCACGGCCACCGGCCCGTTTACTCTGCTAATTTAGTAACAAGTCTAACCAGATTGGTGGGTTGATTGGTGGGCTGGTGGAACCGCGGAACCAAAATCTGTGCTACTCAACGGATATATATGTGAGCAACTCCAACTCCCCCTCTATATTTCCCTTCTAAAACACTATTAGCGTCATCTCTATCCATCCCTCTAAAATTTCTTCACAAATTGCACTACCCTCTAAAAGATTCATTCCCTCCATCAGCCCCTCTATATTTGCTACAGTATTATAGAGAGCCTCCTGGATTTGCTTAATTTATAGTTCCTTTATAGTACTACCTTTGTTTATTTTTGTTTGACGCCTTTGACTTTTGAGCACGCCTTTGACTATTTATCTTATTTAAAAAATTAGTGCAAACATACAAAAAAAAGTCATGTTTAAAATATCTTTATTGATAAAACAAATTACAACAAAATAAATAATATTTACATAATTTTTTTAATAAGACGAATGGTCAAAGATGTGTTTAAAAATCAAAAGCGTCAAACAAAAAAGAACGGAGGCAGTAAATCCTATAGCTGACCGCTAGCAATATGCGCGCCTACATCGGATAAAATGAGTCTCGCTGCCAGGCCTCACCATTATTTCTTGTACACTGAGCTTGGGAGGCATTGGGAGATCATTTCGGCGGTGTTATCCTGTGCTTATTGATGGGCTGATCAGCGGAACAACTGAACATGCTGATCAGCTCAACGCGGCAGTGCAATACGCCTCAGACGAGCAGCTCAGGTGCCTCCCTCCATTAACAGCTCAGCTCAGCGCGCCACCGGTGGTCTCAGCTACAGTGCCGAGCAGCATATGTTGCATCATGTGATCTGTGCATACATGCATCTGTGGAATAAATGGAAGATGAACACGACTGACTCCCCTTTCACTCGTTTGATTACATGATTCCATCGTTAAAGATCATTTCTCAATTTCATGGATGAAAACAATAATCTAGCATCTCTTGAGAATAAGCATGTCAGGAAACCAAACAAGAGATGAATTAACAATGATGGAACAGCACAATAGTTCAAGCAGACAGCATGCACAACTATTTTTAAGATGTACAAAACCACTAGGCCACTTATACTGCTAAAAGTTTGGGCACTAAGGCTAGCTACAAGGAAAACTAACCTAGCCTACGTACATTTAAAATTTTAACTGCTAGCTTCTTACTTCTTTAACATCACTAATAGCATTACGAATTCAGATTTCAGTATTAGCAAAAGTTCCATATTTGCAGAGACCGCTGAGGCATGCTGTTGCAATATAGGCAGCCGCCAGCAGCAAAATAGCTATGTTCCCAAGGCAGATCTTTTGGGGTGCATTATTTCAGTTTCAAAAATAAGCAACAAGGTGCTCCTCAAACAGAAGGAACGGGCTCATTTTAACCACCTTCAATGATTTTGGGCTGACTAAGGTTATGTTCTTTTGAACTGATCTGAACAGCTGAATGACAGAAATGACTGAATTTCAAGAGCTTCTCAAAGTAGCCTTGAGATTCGGATCCATTTCATTGGACTTGATTTAGAAAGCGTTAGAGCATGGACCTCTAGGCCGTAAAGTTCCTTTCAAGTGGTATCAGAACATAGGATCTCCCGTTGTAGCTTAACCGCTTGGAGATGGCCACTAAGGAGGGCGCTAAGATTGACATAGGAAAAGCTTCTATTTTCGATGGCACTAATTACTCTCATTGAAAAATTAGGATGCAATGTTATTTAGAAGCTCTTAGCTATGATGTGTGGATTGCCTGTGAGTCCGATTATCCGACTCCCGTCAATTCTTTGTCCCTCACTCCCGTCGAGATAGAATATCGGCGATACAACGTTATAGCTAGAAATGCTTTATTTTCCAATGTGAGTGTTAATGTGTTCAATCGCATTAGCAATCTCACAAAAACTAATGAAATTTGGAAAACCTTAAAAGAAATTCATGTTGGTAGCTCAGAGCTAGTAGAGGAAAAATTAGCTCTTGCTAGAAGACAATTTAATCATTTCAAGATGCTACCTAATGAGAGTGTCAATGATATGTTCTGTAGGTTGAACCCGATCACCAATGACATCGGCTTGTGTAGCAAGCCCATGGAGGATATTGATGTATGCCGAAAGATTCTTGATATCGTCCCGTTCGAGTTCAACCCACTTGTTACGATGCTCCAAAATAGCAAGAAGTTAAAGACTCTCACTCCAACTAAGCTCCTCGGAAAGCTTGCTTCGTATGAAATGAGGATCAATGGTTATGAAGATTCTCCTATGCCAAGAAGACCATTGCTCTTCCCGCTCAAGTAAAAGCAAAGAAGAAGAAGATTGAAGAAAGTGATAATGATTCCTGCAATGATGGGATTCCGGAAATAGAAGAGTTGGCTCTTCTAGTCAAGCGCTCAAGAAAGCTAATCAAGAGGATGACATTTAGAAATGGAAGTTCATCATCAAGGCGTAAACCAATCTTTGAAATGCGATGTTACGAGTGTGGGGAGAATGGTCACTTGGCGGCGGATTGTCTCATGAACAAGAAGAACAAAAGTAAGTTTAGAGATCAAGAGGGAGATGAGGATGACAAGAAGAAGTATAGGCATTATCGCAAGAGCGAGAACAAGTCTAAGGATAAAAGAAGGCTCTTGTAGTTGAAAAATCAAAAAGGAAGGAAAGCTCAAGTTCCTCATCGTCATCCTCCTCATCCGAAGAAGAAGAAGATACAAGATCTCATGGTTTAGCCGGACTCGCCATCAAAGAAAATGATCCACCGGCTATTTCTAAACAATGATTTTGTTTAATGGCCGACATGCAAAATGAGGTCGTTGGGGAGTGGATCACCGATGATGAAGACTCTTGGGCGGACACCTCCGAGGATGAATCTCATATCACCAAAGTCTCCGGAGTCGCTATCAACCAATCCTTAGCCTCAATGTGTCTTATGGCCTTGGAAGATAAGGTAACAAATGATAAACTATTTTTAGTTGAGCTTACTCGTTTGATTGATGATTTAAACAATGCTCTAGAGAAGAAAAAAATCTAAGTGCAAAAAGTTGATGAAGGTGCACAAAGAGCTTACTAATGAATTTGAAATTTTGCTTGAAAAACATGAATCTCTAGAAGATGATTATGAAGCTCTTAGTTGCCAACTTGAAATTATAGAAAATGATCAACCTATGGTTAAGTGTAATCACGACAATGCTATTAATGATTGCTCAATTATTAGATGCGATGTCGGTATGACTTGTAATTTGATTGACACTATTAATGGCCCATCTCTCTGGTAATACTTGATGGCCGCCCGGTCTTGCGAACTCTTGGCTCCGCGATCTTCAGGATTTCCCTGCCCGCATCTAGTTTCAGCAAGTTCCTGAACTCAGGGTTGCGTAACACGGCTTTCAACCACTCAGCAAAGACTGCTCTCGTATGCCCCCCGCGGCAGAGGCACTTTCCTTATTCGGTTACCTTTGAAATCGCCTACCTTACGTTGGCAAGCAGTTCATGGAATGAGTCAATCAGGATGCGGGTGTCGCTCTATCTCTCTATGCACATGCTTGAATTCGCAAACTTAGGTCTTCAAGCATCGTCCGTACCGGGGCTAGGGTGTCGCTCTTCTGCTTGTGCACCTATTCGAGTTCGCAAACTCAGGTTTTCGAACAGATGCACAACGGGGGATGGGAGTTAGGCTGACGTCCTAGTGTTTTTTCTGAAAACTCTCTAGCGCTGTTTTGCCTTGCTCTTAGTTTCCTGTTTCTTCTTGTCTTTTGCTGCTCTTTTTTGTAGGAAAAAGGTAAGATTTCATTTCCACTAACAAAATTTTACAGGTACAAAAGGCCCTTTCGAGTACAGCCCTACGGCTACTACTTAGAAGCAACCTGCTCCTTCAGCTCCTCAATCTCTAGCTTGAGGCGCAGGGTTTCCCCTTGGGCTTTGATCCCTTCCTTCGCTTCAGCTCGGAGGCGCTCGGCTTCCTCCTTGCTGACCGTTCTGTGCTTGGCCTGCTCCTTGGCCTCTGCACGGAGGGCTTCGACCTCCTCGGTCTTAGCCAGCAGCTGCTCGGTCAGAATTTCATTCTGACTCTGCTGCTGCTCGGTGGTCTTGAGCTGCTCGGCCAGCTCCTTGACCTTTCCTTCCCCGGTGCTCGCCCTCGCGGCCAGCGCGCGAAGTTCCTCGGCCTCTTCCTGTGAGATCCACGGGGTCGACACCCTTTCCGGGAGGGCCGCGGAGGACTGCTTCTCCTCGGACAGCTGGGCCCTGAGCTTCTTCACCTTCGCCTTGAGTCGGCTCCGGCTTTTGGCCGAGGCGATGAGCTCCCCCTCGAGCTCCCTCGTCCGGCGCTGCTCCTGCTGGAAGGCTCCCAAAATGGCGCCGCGCCCGATGGTGCCCTGCAAGACCTAAAAGAGAGAAGAACAAGTCCGTCACATTGGGTTGCTGGTAACTTAAACGGACAAGTTTTGGTTTGGGGTTTACCTCTTGAAGCCTGTGCTTCAAGTTCCGGCGTAGGCGCTCTCCGAGGCCGTGGGTTGCGAAGCCCTGGCTGCTCGGAACGGTCGCAGCATGGTGTTCTCTCTGCTAGGCGTTCTCCTTGCGGCAGCGCACTCTCCTGGGGGCTCGCCTCCTCTCCTTGGCACCTTCAGTCCTGGGAGGGCTGGCGGCGGCATCCTTGTCGTCTCCGAGTTCCTCGACTCCAGCCGGCGAGCTCGTGCTCGCCAATGCCGTGTTAACAGGAGGCACGATCTATAACGCCGCCATGATGGCCTGCCCGACGGCTGCGGCGGGGCAGGGCGTCCGCAGATCCAGCACTATTGCGAGGATTTTTCACCCCGAGCTCCTGCCCTTCTTCTTCTTCCTCCGCCCGATTACCCTCGGGCAAGACCGGCGTTGCTCTGCTCGGCGAAGTCGGTGGGACCGCGGACAGGGTGACTTGTGCCCCCTGCTCGCGGCCATCTCTCTGCTCCCTGGTGGCAGGTCTCTCGCCCTGCTCGCCAGAAATTTCCGTCGCCATAGGGACGAGTTGCCCCTGCGACGAAGTACCCGGCTGGACCGCCTGCTCGGTCCCGCCCCGGGCAGCCGGCGGATCCAACTCCTTGGCCCTGCTCCTCGTGGCCTCGTGCCCTGCCTCTTCGGCATTGAGCCGCTCTACTGCGCCCTTCAGCGCCTCAATCTAGTCGGTGGAGCCCGGCGGGAGCACAGTCCACGCAGCCAGCTTGTCCTTGAGGGCGGCCAACCTCATTGTTCGTGACGCACCGTGTAGGTGCTCGGGCAACAAGGACCGCTCGATCGCCGCTTCCAAGTCATCGCTGGCGATCTCCTCCTCGGTAGCTGATGAAAAAAAATGCGTTAAGACCTGAGCGGTTCGGTGGAATGTAAGGGGGAGAACCTCGCCATTGCATACCTGCCGTGCCTGCCGCGGGAAGCCTGATCTTCCTCTTTGCTCCGCGACGGACCTTGCGCTTCTTGCTTGGCGGTTCCTCGGCTTCTGGTTCGCCTTGGCCTCCGAGCGCCCGCGGGGACAAACTCAGCTCCTTGGTGAGCTGAGCGCTCTTTTTGCGCAACGCAAGGAGGGCCTCCTTGCGCCATTCCATGTGGCCCGGGTGAGCCTGACATAGCACCATTGGGTCAGGTTCCGTACCTCCTCGTCGCCTTGCTCGGTGCGGAGGGAGGAGCTTGGGCGTTCGCCCCTTGGTTGGCCACGCGCATGCTTGGCCTGCTCGGCGCGGATCATCGCCGCAGGGGGCTTCGGAGGCAGTTGGCGGCCGCTGCGGCGCGGCGAGCTCCGCGTCGGCTCAGCGGCCACCTTGGGCTTCTTGGCCACCTTGGCCTTGCCCTTCCCCGCTCCCTACTTGGCGGACTCTGTGACCTCATCGACGATCCCGTCGATGATCAACTGCTTGTCCTGCGTATTTGGAGGCGAATGTGAGCATGCCATAATTGTGTAAGTCTAGCAACTCTGATGGGGGCTCTGCGTATGTTACCTCTGTTGAGCGGACAAGCACGTTCCTTGGGCATGTGTGGGCCACCACTCCAGTCACCTCAGTGTCTTTCTTAGCGGCCTTCAGCATGGCGTCGACCTGCTCGGCCAACCATGCGTTGGTGGGTTTCACTGCCCGAACAGAAGAAATGCTTAGTCCCCGTTCGGGTGAATCACCAAAAAAGGGTGAGCGTTTGAGGAACTTACCCGAGCTCTCCCTGGTGATGTCCTCCCAATCTTCTACCTTGTAGAATGGGTAGGACCTCCTCCGTAGCGGACAGATCCTGTTCGCTACGAAGTCCCGGATGATCTCTCTGCCCGTGAGCCCGAGGCCCACGAGGGAGGCGATCTTCCGAGTCAGGTACCACCCTTCACCGGTCAGTTCCGGCCGAGGCATCTGCGTCCCCTTCACCGGCGATTGTCCGGTGAAGAAGAGCTTGCTGTCGCCGCTCCGCTTGGTGTAGAACCACCTCATCCACCATGCTCCCATCGAGTCGAGCAGCGGTGGACGAGGGTACGGCGCATCTTCGGCAGTTGCCCGGAGCTTGAGGTAATAGCACCCCAGACCGGAAGCGGCGGAGCTGCTCCTTGTTACTACGTAGTAATGGAGGAACAGCCCCACCGACGGATCTACGCCTAGATAGCCCTCACAAAGGTGGGCGAAGACGGCCATCTGGAGGAACGAGTTGGGATTGAGATTCACAACTTCCAGCCCGCTGATGTTCAGGAGGGCCTCCACGAAATCGCTTTCGGGAGACGTCAACCCAAACAGTGCGAAGAGCTCGAAGTTGACGAACTCATCTTCGAGTGGCTTCGGCATCTCCTCCTCGGGCAGCCTCGAGCTACCGGTGTCGACGTGTCCTTCTGCCTCCAATGTCTTCATGTCCTCCTCGGTCATGCTAGTGCCCGCGAACTTGGCCATAGCAATCCCCAGGTTTGGCGAACGGCTTCGAAAGTGGGCTGCTGCTGATTGATGCTAGCGTCGTTGGAATAGGGCTTGGGAAGGAAAGACGCGCAAGTGGGCTGACGCTTGCGCTGATCGCGAATCTGTGCCAAAGTTTGGTTGATAGATTCATCCAGACTGCGGCGAACAACATCTTGCTCGCGGGCAGCCTGTGCAGATCCATCTCGAAGTCGAGCAGAATTGATCCACTCGATCTCTTCGGCCGCCGTGACTCGTGCAAGATCCTATGAGGTCCCTGCGCCGACCATGTTGATACTGCGGTGGCCGTGCGTTGGTGCGCTAGACGGCGTCATCACTGTGTCGCCATAGGAGGAATCGACCGACATAGCCTTGGAGTCCGAAAGATCTAAACCATCGTAAAGATCGTCGGTTCCGTATTCATCGCCGATGACGGGAGCTTGATACAAGACCATCTCCGGAGCATAACCGGAGACCTCTGTCCCAGATACGGAGAGCGATCGAGATCGAACGGATCGATCCGATCTGACAGGGGATGAGACATCCTGTCCTTCTGAGTCATAGTCCTCAGGAAGAGATCCCTGGTTGCTGATGGAGTTCGACATGCTCGATCTACTGAATCCCCACGGACGGCGCCAACTGTCGACGGTTGGGATATTGACCCAAGTCAACTAAAGGTTCTTGAGAAGGGGAGATAGGAGACACGCCGAACAGCACGAACAGCAATCAACAAGCAACAGGGAGACAAGGATTTTTATCCTGGTTCAGGCCTCTCGGGAGAGATAATAGCCCTACGTCCAGCCTTTCTTTGTATATCAAAGAGTATTACAAGGTGGAACTCGATGAGATTAACAGGTCTCGGCGAGAATATGTGCGACAATGCAATATTGGATCAGATGCCCCCTAAACACTGTAGGGGCTGGTTTATATAGTGGTGTACAACCGACCTACCGAAGGATAATCGGGCTGGGCTAACTACGAGATCGTAACGAACTCAGTACATGCCAAATACAACTTACGGTAGATAAGGTAAACTCCAATTCTTTGGGATCACGACTCCTATTCCAATCTGGGAAACCAACGTCCGGGTCTTCACGTAGTCGTGCAGAACTCTTGCCCTAGTCGGACTCGAACACGATGTCTTGAGCCCCACGGATCATACCGATCAGGGAGCTGTTCGATACAATGCACATGGGCCTGATAGAACCTTCCAAGGAGCTAGGCCCTGGTAGGCTGTTCGATTGGGCCGTCAGGGAGTGGGCCATGGCAATGGGCCGTGATTTTATCCCCGACAGGTAGCCCCCGAGACTCAAGTGGAAGTTCTCACTAGAGTGGGGTCTTTTTCTTGAGACTCCAAATCACAAA
This sequence comes from Raddia distichophylla, assembly GCA_005191435.1. Classification (NCBI taxonomy): domain Eukaryota; kingdom Viridiplantae; phylum Streptophyta; class Magnoliopsida; order Poales; family Poaceae; genus Raddia; species Raddia distichophylla. Next base: position 3,860,266 of record SPJY01007910.1, on the reverse strand, counting down.
GAGGGTAATTTTCCTGCTACAAAGACATGCAACAGGCGACCGAACAGGTTATGGTTCAACCGAAAAAGTCTTGTGTCGGGGATAAAATCACGGCCCATTGCCATGGTCCACTCCCTGACGGCCCAATCGAACAGCCTACCAGGGCCTAGCTCCTTGGAAGGTTCTATCAGGCCCATGTGCATTGTATCGAACAGCTCCCTGATCGGTATGATCCGTGGGGCTCAAGACATCGTGTTCGAGTCCGACTAGGGCAAGAGTTCTGCACGACTACGTGAAGACCCGGACGTTGGTTTCCCAGATTGGAATAGGAGTCGTGATCCCAAAGAATTGGAGTTTACCTTATCTACCGTAAGTTGTATTTGGCATGTACTGAGTTCGTTACGATCTCGTAGTTAGCCCAGCCCGATTATCCTTCGGTAGGTCGGTTGTACACCACTATATAAACCAGCCCCTACAGTGTTTAGGGGGCATCTGATCCAATATTGCATTGTCGCACATATTCTCGCCGAGACCTGTTAATCTCATCGAGTTCCACCTTGTAATACTCTTTGATATACAAAGAAAGGCTGGACGTAGGGCTATTATCTCTCCCGAGAGGCCTGAACCAGGATAAAAATCCTTGTCTCCCTGTTGCTTGTTGATTGCTGTTCGTGCTGTTCGGCGTGTCTCCTATCTCCCCTTCTCAAGAACCTTTAGTTGACTTGGGTCAATATCCCAACCGTCGACAGTTGGCGCCGTCCGTGGGGATTCAGTAGATCGAGCATGTCGAACTCCATCAGCAACCAGGGATCTCTTCCTGAGGACTATGACTCAGAAGGACAGGATGTCTCATCCCCTGTCAGATCGGATCGATCCGTTCGATCTCGATCGCTCTCCGTATCTGGGACAGAGGTCTCCGGTTATGCTCCGGAGATGGTCTTGTATCAAGCTCCCGTCATCGGCGATGAATACGGAACCGACGATCTTTACGATGGTTTAGATCTTTCGGACTCCAAGGCTATGTCGGTCGATTCCTCCTATGGCGACACAGTGATGACGCCGTCTAGCGCACCAACGCACGGCCACCGCAGTATCAACATGGTCGGCGCAGGGACCTCATAGGATCTTGCACGAGTCACGGCGGCCGAAGAGATCGAGTGGATCAATTCTGCTCGACTTCGAGATGGATCTGCACAGGCTGCCCGCGAGCAAGATGTTGTTCGCCGCAGTCTGGATGAATCTATCAACCAAACTTTGGCACAGATTCGCGATCAGCGCAAGCGTCAGCCCACTTGCGCGTCTTTCCTTCCCAAGCCCTATTCCAACGACGCTAGCATCAATCAGCAGCAGCCCACTTTCGAAGCCGTTCGCCAAACCTGGGGATTGCTATGGCCAAGTTCGCGGGCACTAGCATGACCGAGGAGGACATGAAGACATTGGAGGCAGAAGGACACGTCGACACCGGTAGCTCGAGGCTGCCCGAGGAGGAGATGCCGAAGCCACTCGAAGATGAGTTCGTCAACTTCGAGCTCTTCGCACTGTTTGGGTTGACGTCTCCCGAAAGCGATTTCGTGGAGGCCCTCCTGAACATCAGCGGGCTGGAAGTTGTGAATCTCAATCCCAACTCGTTCCTCCAGATGGCCGTCTTCGCCCACCTTTGTGAGGGCTATCTAGGCGTAGATCCGTCGGTGGGGCTGTTCCTCCATTACTACGTAGTAACAAGGAGCAGCTCCGCCGCTTCCGGTCTGGGGTGCTATTACCTCAAGCTCCGGGCAACTGCCGAAGATGCGCCGTACCCTCGTCCACCGCTGCTCGACTCGATGGGAGCATGGTGGATGAGGTGGTTCTACACCAAGCGGAGCGGCGACAGCAAGCTCTTCTTCACCGGACAATCGCCGGTGAAGGGGACGCAGATGCCTCGGCCGGAACTGACCGGTGAAGGGTGGTACCTGACTCGGAAGATCGCCTCCCTCGTGGGCCTCGGGCTCACGGGCAGAGAGATCATCCGGGACTTCGTAGCGAACAGGATCTGTCCGCTACGGAGGAGGTCCTACCCATTCTACAAGGTAGAAGATTGGGAGGACATCACCAGGGAGAGCTCGGGTAAGTTCCTCAAACGCTCACCCTTTTTTGGTGATTCACCCGAACGGGGACTAAGCATTTCTTCTGTTCGGGCAGTGAAACCCACCAACGCATGGTTGGCCGAGCAGGTCGACGCCATGCTGAAGGCCGCTAAGAAAGACACTGAGGTGACTGGAGTGGTGGCCCACACATGCCCAAGGAACGTGCTTGTCCGCTCAACAGAGGTAACATACGCAGAGCCCCCATCAGAGTTGCTAGACTTACACAATTATGGCATGCTCACATTCGCCTCCAAATACGCAGGACAAGCAGTTGATCATCGACGGGATCGTCGATGAGGTCACAGAGTCCGCCAAGTAGGGAGCGGGGAAGGGCAAGGCCAAGGTGGCCAAGAAGCCCAAGGTGGCCGCTGAGCCGACGCGGAGCTCGCCGCGCCGCAGCGGCCGCCAACTGCCTCCGAAGCCCCCTGCGGCGATGATCCGCGCCGAGCAGGCCAAGCATGCGCGTGGCCAACCAAGGGGCGAACGCCCAAGCTCCTCCCTCCGCACCGAGCAAGGCGACGAGGAGGTACGGAACCTGACCCAATGGTGCTATGTCAGGCTCACCCGGGCCACATGGAATGGCGCAAGGAGGCCCTCCTTGCGTTGCGCAAAAAGAGCGCTCAGCTCACCAAGGAGCTGAGTTTGTCCCCGCGGGCGCTCGGAGGCCAAGGCGAACCAGAAGCCGAGGAACCGCCAAGCAAGAAGCGCAAGGTCCGTCGCGGAGCAAAGAGGAAGATCAGGCTTCCCGCGGCAGGCACGGCAGGTATGCAATGGCGAGGTTCTCCCCCTTACATTCCACCGAACCGCTCAGGTCTTAACGCATTTTTTTTCATCAGCTACCGAGGAGGAGATCGCCAGCGATGACTTGGAAGCGGCGATCGAGCGGTCCTTGTTGCCCGAGCACCTACACGGTGCGTCACGAACAATGAGGTTGGCCGCCCTCAAGGACAAGCTGGCTGCGTGGACTGTGCTCCCGCCGGGCTCCACCGACTAGATTGAGGCGCTGAAGGGCGCAGTAGAGCGGCTCAATGCCGAAGAGGCAGGGCACGAGGCCACGAGGAGCAGGGCCAAGGAGTTGGATCCGCCGGCTGCCCGGGGCGGGACCGAGCAGGCGGTCCAGCCGGGTACTTCGTCGCAGGGGCAACTCGTCCCTATGGCGACGGAAATTTCTGGCGAGCAGGGCGAGAGACCTGCCACCAGGGAGCAGAGAGATGGCCGCGAGCAGGGGGCACAAGTCACCCTGTCCGCGGTCCCACCGACTTCGCCGAGCAGAGCAACGCCGGTCTTGCCCGAGGGTAATCGGGCGGAGGAAGAAGAAGAAGGGCAGGAGCTCGGGGTGAAAAATCCTCGCAATAGTGCTGGATCTGCGGACGCCCTGCCCCGCCGCAGCCGTCGGGCAGGCCATCATGGCGGCGTTATAGATCGTGCCTCCTGTTAACACGGCATTGGCGAGCACGAGCTCGCCGGCTGGAGTCGAGGAACTCGGAGACGACAAGGATGCCGCCGCCAGCCCTCCCAGGACTGAAGGTGCCAAGGAGAGGAGGCGAGCCCCCAGGAGAGTGCGCTGCCGCAAGGAGAACGCCTAGCAGAGAGAACACCATGCTGCGACCGTTCCGAGCAGCCAGGGCTTCGCAACCCACGGCCTCGGAGAGCGCCTACGCCGGAACTTGAAGCACAGGCTTCAAGAGGTAAACCCCAAACCAAAACTTGTCCGTTTAAGTTACCAGCAACCCAATGTGACGGACTTGTTCTTCTCTCTTTTAGGTCTTGCAGGGCACCATCGGGCGCGGCGCCATTTTGGGAGCCTTCCAGCAGGAGCAGCGCCGGACGAGGGAGCTCGAGGGGGAGCTCATCGCCTCGGCCAAAAGCCGGAGCCGACTCAAGGCGAAGGTGAAGAAGCTCAGGGCCCAGCTGTCCGAGGAGAAGCAGTCCTCCGCGGCCCTCCCGGAAAGGGTGTCGACCCCGTGGATCTCACAGGAAGAGGCCGAGGAACTTCGCGCGCTGGCCGCGAGGGCGAGCACCGGGGAAGGAAAGGTCAAGGAGCTGGCCGAGCAGCTCAAGACCACCGAGCAGCAGCAGAGTCAGAATGAAATTCTGACCGAGCAGCTGCTGGCTAAGACCGAGGAGGTCGAAGCCCTCCGTGCAGAGGCCAAGGAGCAGGCCAAGCACAGAACGGTCAGCAAGGAGGAAGCCGAGCGCCTCCGAGCTGAAGCGAAGGAAGGGATCAAAGCCCAAGGGGAAACCCTGCGCCTCAAGCTAGAGATTGAGGAGCTGAAGGAGCAGGTTGCTTCTAAGTAGTAGCCGTAGGGCTGTACTCGAAAGGGCCTTTTGTACCTGTAAAATTTTGTTAGTGGAAATGAAATCTTACCTTTTTCCTACAAAAAAGAGCAGCAAAAGACAAGAAGAAACAGGAAACTAAGAGCAAGGCAAAACAGCGCTAGAGAGTTTTCAGAAAAAACACTAGGACGTCAGCCTAACTCCCATCCCCCGTTGTGCATCTGTTCGAAAACCTGAGTTTGCGAACTCGAATAGGTGCACAAGCAGAAGAGCGACACCCTAGCCCCGGTACGGACGATGCTTGAAGACCTAAGTTTGCGAATTCAAGCATGTGCATAGAGAGATAGAGCGACACCCGCATCCTGATTGACTCATTCCATGAACTGCTTGCCAACGTAAGGTAGGCGATTTCAAAGGTAACCGAATAAGGAAAGTGCCTCTGCCGCGGGGGGCATACGAGAGCAGTCTTTGCTGAGTGGTTGAAAGCCGTGTTACGCAACCCTGAGTTCAGGAACTTGCTGAAACTAGATGCGGGCAGGGAAATCCTGAAGATCGCGGAGCCAAGAGTTCGCAAGACCGGGCGGCCATCAAGTATTACCAGAGAGATGGGCCATTAATAGTGTCAATCAAATTACAAGTCATACCGACATCGCATCTAATAATTGAGCAATCATTAATAGCATTGTCGTGATTACACTTAACCATAGGTTGATCATTTTCTATAATTTCAAGTTGGCAACTAAGAGCTTCATAATCATCTTCTAGAGATTCATGTTTTTCAAGCAAAATTTCAAATTCATTAGTAAGCTCTTTGTGCACCTTCATCAACTTTTTGCACTTAGATTTTTTTCTTCTCTAGAGCATTGTTTAAATCATCAATCAAACGAGTAAGCTCAACTAAAAATAGTTTATCATTTGTTACCTTATCTTCCAAGGCCATAAGACACATTGAGGCTAAGGATTGGTTGATAGCGACTCCGGAGACTTTGGTGATATGAGATTCATCCTCGGAGGTGTCCGCCCAAGAGTCTTCATCATCGGTGATCCACTCCCCAACGACCTCATTTTGCATGTCGGCCATTAAACAAAATCATTGTTTAGAAATAGCCGGTGGATCATTTTCTTTGATGGCGAGTCCGGCTAAACCATGAGATCTTGTATCTTCTTCTTCTTCGGATGAGGAGGATGACGATGAGGAACTTGAGCTTTCCTTCCTTTTTGATTTTTCAACTACAAGAGCCTTCTTTTATCCTTAGACTTGTTCTCGCTCTTGCGATAATGCCTATACTTCTTCTTGTCATCCTCATCTCCCTCTTGATCTCTAAACTTACTTTTGTTCTTCTTGTTCATGAGACAATCCGCCGCCAAGTGACCATTCTCCCCACACTCGTAACATCGCATTTCAAAGATTGGTTTACGCCTTGATGATGAACTTCCATTTCTAAATGTCATCCTCTTGATTAGCTTTCTTGAGCGCTTGACTAGAAGAGCCAACTCTTCTATTTCCGGAATCCCATCATTGCAGGAATCATTATCACTTTCTTCAATCTTCTTCTTCTTTGCTTTTACTTGAGCGGGAAGAGCAATGGTCTTCTTGGCATAGGAGAATCTTCATAACCATTGATCCTCATTTCATACGAAGCAAGCTTTCCGAGGAGCTTAGTTGGAGTGAGAGTCTTTAACTTCTTGCTATTTTGGAGCATCGTAACAAGTGGGTTGAACTCGAACGGGACGATATCAAGAATCTTTCGGCATACATCAATATCCTCCATGGGCTTGCTACACAAGCCGATGTCATTGGTGATCGGGTTCAACCTACAGAACATATCATTGACACTCTCATTAGGTAGCATCTTGAAATGATTAAATTGTCTTCTAGCAAGAGCTAATTTTTCCTCTACTAGCTCTGAGCTACCAACATGAATTTCTTTTAAGGTTTTCCAAATTTCATTAGTTTTTGTGAGATTGCTAATGCGATTGAACACATTAACACTCACATTGGAAAATAAAGCATTTCTAGCTATAACGTTGTATCGCCGATATTCTATCTCGACGGGAGTGAGGGACAAAGAATTGACGGGAGTCGGATAATCGGACTCACAGGCAATCCACACATCATAGCTAAGAGCTTCTAAATAACATTGCATCCTAATTTTTCAATGAGAGTAATTAGTGCCATCGAAAATAGAAGCTTTTCCTATGTCAATCTTAGCGCCCTCCTTAGTGGCCATCTCCAAGCGGTTAAGCTACAACGGGAGATCCTATGTTCTGATACCACTTGAAAGGAACTTTACGGCCTAGAGGGGGTGAATAGGCAATTTTTAATTTCTTTGGGTTATATTTGATTAAGCAACAAGATTAAGAGTGACCCAATTCTAGATTCTAGTGCCCTATTAAGCGAAAGCAAATAAGACGGCACGCACTAGCAATCTATTTCATCTCACAAAAGCAAACAAGCAATTTAAGCAATTCAAGCGAGAAGTAAATGCGGAAGTAAATGAGACAAGAGAGATGACATAGGATTTGTTTCACCGAAGTTCGGAGTCACCACTCCTACTCTCCGTTGAGGCTAGCCTTTGCGCACAAGGACCGGCACCCTCTTGAGCCACATGCCTCGCTTACTCCTCGGTAGTCGTTCCGCCACTCCGGCGAGGTGGACTCCGTCACCTTCACACCGACTTGAGAGTAGCCACACGCCAAGGCCTACTCTCAAGCCCACACCTCTAAGAGGAACATCGTCTTCAAGAGTAATAAGCCCGATTCGCCTCGATCATGCCAAATCGAAGGACTTCCATGAAGCTCGGTTTTGGGGAAAGGTAGGTGGTGGATGAATTGGTGGAGGAATGGCTCTAGAACACCCCTAAGATGAGTAGGTGATGGTTATAGGTGAAGTGGAGCAACAAACCTCAATAATGGCAGCCTACCCATGTCAATAGATGCCCCTAGGAGAGGAGCTAGCCGTTGGAGCTCGGGAAGACTCCAAAAACTAGCCGTTACAGTGCCGTCGGACCCGGTCCGATGAACACTGGACCCAGTCCGATGGCTGCAACCAGGCCTCAGACTCGGCTGACACACACACCGTCGGACCCGGTCCGATGGTGGTCGGACCCGGTCCGACGAAGCTTTAGCGCTGGAACACAGGCACGGTCGGACTCGGTCCGGCTGGACCGGACCCGGTCCGACGGCAACAGAAACCTGAAACTAGGGTTTGGGCTAGGAGACCCAGTCCGGTGGCTACCGGGCCCGTTCCGATGGACACAGAAAATACCCGGTTTAGGAGATATTCAAAGGATTGAGATCTCTAAATATTTTGTGGATGCTTGAGGGCTAGGGCAAGGAGAACTTGGCACGATCGAAATGTTTAGACCCCTCTTGAAGCAAGGGAGACAAAATAAAAACCTAGCTACTCCTAACCCTACACATGTCCTCTTCGCTCGCCCGATCATGCTTAGATTGTCTTGAAATAGCTCAAATGTTCGCCGAGGCCTCGTAGGGTTCCATGAAATGTCCAAGAACCCCTTAGCGCAAAAGTATACGTCATCAATGCCACAAAACGAATTAGGGCTCAACGATGCTCATAGAATGGATTTGATGTTATGCTTGGAGAACACATTTCTAAGGCGGATAATCTGCGAGATTAGCTTCCCGAACGCGTGGTTCCTTGTCGAGAGTAAACTCACGTTCGACCACTTCAAGGAAGTGTCAATGAGCACCATAAAGTACCGAAACGGCCCTGACAGAGGTTGAGTGGTGTCACATATGTCCCCCTGAATCCGTTCAAGGAAAGCGGGGATTTCATCTCTAACCTTCAGGACCGATAGCTTAGCAACCAGTTTTCCGGTGGCACAACTGGTGCACACAAAATCTTCATGATTCGAGAAATTTCTAACACTGATACCATGATTTTGCGAGTTATTTATAATTTCTCTCATCATTCTAAGACCGGGGTGGCCAAGTCTGCTAGCCAGAGGGAAAAGAGCTCATAGCTTCTAAAGGTCGTCTTAAGGGAGGTGAACAATGCCGATTCTATAATGCTAGTGTGGTATAGCCCAGTTTCTAAGCAGACGAACTTCTCAAGAATTCGCTTCTCACATTTGTTGCGCTGCACAATACACAAAAATTCATGCCTATTTTCTTCTATGGTTTCTACGTGAAAGCCATTGGCACGGATGTCGCAAAAACTCAATAGTGTTCGAGTGGATTCAGGGTATAATAATGGCTCTTTCATTTCAAAGATAATTCTCATAGGCAAAATTGTAGATGCTCTTTCTGAGCCTACAATGTAAGTGTCGCTTCTAACGATAGTGGTGATACAACTAGTATTCTTCGAGATAGATTGAAAGTATTTCGATTCTCTCATGATACTATTCGTAGTACCACTGTCCACAACGCACAATTCCTCCATGGGCGCTACACAAATATATATAGTTGCAATCAGGTAATGGCACAACCACATATGCAAAGCATATTTATTCATGCAAAATTCAAAGTACTTCAAATTCAATCATACTGAAATTCAGGGTTCTTCAAGACCAACCATGAAAATTAAAATATGCTCTCCAAGAACTTACAATGCAATGGAGAAATTCTAAACGATTTATTTAAATGTCTTCTAACGCAACCACTCTAAGATAATAGCAGCGACAGGCAACTAAAGAATACTAGATGGACTCGGTGAACATTGCGTCCACACTCTGCCGGATGTCGGAGTCATCAAAGTGATCTATCTTCACGGCACCTTCGGGGACAGGGCCAAGTGGGGCAGTGGGAGAGATGCAAGTTCCTCCCCGAGGAGATCATCCTTTTCAAATTCATCTTCAGGCTTGGTATTCTCAACTTGAAGCTTTGCTAGATGCGCTTCAATGGGGCGTTTCTTTTTGGCTTGATGTGCCACAACCACTTTCTTGGGCTCGTGGCAGATCCTGGACCAATGCCCCTTCAGGCCGCAGCGATAGCACGTTTGGTTTTGCTGGCCATACGGTTTGCGTGGCCTCTGATTACCAGACTTGTCAGTTGTTGGCCCTCTCTTTCCTTTTCCTTTCTTGCCCTTCTTGTTGGGCTTCTTCACCTTGTAACTATTATCATTTATTTCAGTACCATTCAGGTTACTTGGTGCTTGGAACTTGAAATTCTTCATCAAGATATTATCATGAGTTTCAGACACCATTATCATATTAATGAGAGTGCTATACTCCTTAATGTTGTCCTGGCGGTAGCTACAGGCTACCTGAATTTCATTGGGATGAAAAGTAGAGAGGGTTTTCTCAACCTTTTCTTACTCCATGACAGGCTTGCCACAGAGCCTCAGATTGGTGCAAATGCGATGCAGCGCAGAGTTAAAATCTACAACAGACTTCAGCCACCCTCAGGCGATTCTAGTCCTGCTGGGCTTGCGGGAGAATTGAATACCTCAACCTCTCAAAGCGCTTGCAGAGCGCCTTCCACAGCTCCAGGGGACATGTCACTACCATGTACTCATTTTTTAGAGTAGGTGACAAGTGGTGGCTAAGGAAATGCAGGGCCTGGTAATTTTGTTCCGAAGTGGGGTAACCCTAGCCAATGCCAATGGTACAACGCAGCTGTTTGCTGCCCAGGACAATTTCAATAGCTGACTTCCATGTCAGAAAATTCTGCCCCTGGGGCAAGCTCCTCGAAATCACGGCTTGCAAGACCACTCATCTGCATGCGTGTGCAGATGCGGCCGACGGCACGTGGACGGCGCATAGAGCGGGCGTGGCCGACGCGGCGCGAGGGTCGGCTGGTGGGGCCACGGCGAGCGGCGTGTCATGCGCGGCCCGGCTGCGTGCGTGCGGGCCGGCGAAACGCGCCGACGACGTGCGTGCGGGCACGTCGCTGCGGGCCGTCAGTGCCCTAGATCAATCATAGTGATGATTGTACCATGTCTTTGTTCACGTACATATGATAACGTTGTTTATCGATTCTCTGAATGAACGTCATGACTTTGTCCATTGGGTACGATTTGATTGTGAAACACAAGGTTATATGATATTATTCTAAACGGGTCCCTGATCCATGTCATTACGAGGAGCGATGATAATTTGATCAGCATACGTATTGGTTGATGATAATGTTTCACATACCATAGATATAGAGATATCAAACCAATAGTATGGACGCATGTTAGAAAACATGAGCAGTCGGACAGACCCACTCCGAGATGATGTGAGTTGTTATCTCTTATAGCACCATCAGTGTATAGTTTCTAGTGGTATACCTATATAGTCCTTACACATGAGATTGTCATGGATGCCCAGCATGTTGACTTGTATACTTTGGTATCATCAAACGCTACACCGTAACAGGGTAGTTACAAAGATGCTTACTGGGTATGCCACGATACATAGTCAGGGGTGTGATAATCAAGATGGATTTTGCCCCTCCTAGGTAACAGGAGAGATACCTCTGGCCCCTCGTGTGGATAGATAGGGAAAACGCACGGCCGTGCTAATATGACTAAGGAGTTAGTTATGGTTTGTATCCATTCCATTGTCGAGTGAATTGGTAGAGCTATCAATAAGGGTGGCGCGCATCCCACCTTGAGCTTGACTGGTATAGGGTGGCAAAGGGATAGATATGTGAGTGTATCAAGGTTCAGCCGAATAATGATTCTGTGCATTCGAGGGTCAATACGTACTGCTAGGTGCCGCTGTTGATCCGTGGATTGGAAACAGGTTTTCAGATCCACGGCTGACTTGCACTGAATCTAACGGGTCACACACTTAATGAGTTGAATTTGTTTAACGGGTTTGTATGTGGATATGATCTACGTAGGAGATAGAAACCTAGCGGGCCGAAGCCCACTAGATGAGTTGAGCCCTCACACGCCTAGCCATCGCGCGCCCCTCCTGCTCTCTAGAAACCCTAGCCACATGGCGAGGTGTCAGCACACCCCGTGAGGCGTTTCTGCTCGGTACGTGTAGATACTGCTAGAGGCGCTGCCGTACGCGGATGCGCTATTCGGTTGGATCGTCAGCGAACACAGGTGAGACATCAGCGTGCAGTCGGCGAGCAGTTGACAACCACTCGGCGAACACCGACGAGCTCTTGGGAACCACTCGGCGCTTATAGGCGAGCACTCGGCGGTGATCTGGGCGAGTACGTCTACTTCCTCTACGTGTGAGAAACTACTTCCGCTGCATCTGCGCGTCAAGGGTAACGATCTGTGATCCTCTACTTGCATGTGCTCCTGGGTGAATCGAGGTAGAAAATTTTGATTTTGCGCGCGCGTAGCCTACCTGTTTCCCAGCAAGCGGGGCCGCGAGGCGCTCGCAGGCAGGCGGCCGGTGGGGCCGCACAACACGTGCGGGGTCGCGAGACGGCACGGCGACCGGCCAGCATGCGGGACGGCGCGGCCGGCATGTGGCACGAGGCGGCGTGGTTGGCGAGGTGGCGACAGGGCCGGCGGCGCATCGGGCGCGATCGACGACGAAATCTATCTATTAGATTGGTTTTTACAATGCCCCCAAAAACTAATCTACTAAAAAAATTTCTTGCAAGATTTTTCAATCTAATAAAAAAACCCACAAAGTTTCTCGATTCGCGGATTGATCGGCACGTCAAGGAGCGAGCGTGCTGATAACGTGTTAAGAAACCTCGCTACCGGGTGTAGTCCAATGTATAAACGCGGTCAATCAATCAAAGAGAAAGATCAAGAACATAGGGACACAGAGATATATAGTGGAGCTTTTCTTCATTAATATTTAGATCTGATTACAACATAGTGCTCCATCTCTTCTTTTATAGTATTGCTTAAGATTTAGGCTAGATCCAACATAGGACCCACCGTGGGGGAGCCACCGGCCAGTCCTAGCCGCGCGCTGGCCCTAGCCGGGCCGGGCTCCCACCCGGCGGTTTCCCTACAATGTAGTCGCCTGTACTTTTCAGCAGTTTTTTTTTTAATTTGTTTACATGGAAAGAATCCGGGCACATCTTTTAGGACCAAAGAATCAGAAGTCGGGGTCCTCTTTGATCGGTGATTGCGATTTCTTTTTAGTTGTAGTCGGAAAAGTTACGTCTTTAAAAAATTATAAAAGCTAAAAAATTTATGTAAAATTATTTCAGAGATCTTTGCAAAAATCCCACAAAGACTTAAAAAATTATTACAAACCCGAGAACATACTTCAGAGGAGCGGTGAGTCCGTGTGCCTGCATACCCTGGCCTCTGTATACACAAGGCCCGGTCTGCAGTAGTACCCCTGGCTCGGGCTGCAGTGCCTGTCCTCCGAGCAGACGCAGCGGCCGTCCAGCGCGCACCCATCGCCCTTGCCGGCCTCCCTCCCCCCGACGACCTCGTCGGACCACGCGCTGTCGAACAGCCCCCGAGGGTCGAGCTGCCGTTTCACCGCGGCGAACTTGGCCCAGCCGGGGTACTTCCCCTGCACGCCCAGGAAGGCCACAAGTCTGTTCTTGGCCCAGTGCGGGCGCGCCCCGTGCTTCCCGAACGCCATCTGCTCCACCTCCTCCCACACGTCCTGGTTGAGCCGCGCCGCCGCCTGCGCCGACGCGCGGTAGTAGTTGAAGTCCACCACCACGGCGTCCTCCGGCTGCCCCAGGTACGCCTCCGACCGCCTCACGAACCGGATCAGGATCCCGTTGTAGATGTCGACGCCGCACAAGTTGTCCGGGTTCAAGTCGCGCAGCCGCTTCACGTCGAGGATGAAGTCCCGGAACCGCGCCGGCGAGAAGATGGCCGTGCTCTCGTAGAAGAAGAGGCCCTTGAACCTGGGGTCCCACGCGCACGCGCTGAGCCGGTCGGACGGCGGCGAGCGCGCGCAGGATCCCGACGTCTGCATCTTCCCCTGGAACCCCACCACGGGGTAGCCGGTGAAGAGCAGCCCCCCGTTGCGCAGCCCGTTGCCGGCGAGCCTCTTCGCCGCGATCTCCGCCGCCGCCATCGCGCACTTGCCCCTCACGTTCTTGGCCCTCTCCAATGCAGTTTCTAGCACGAGTGGATCGCAGCGTTAGCGGCTAGGAACCCTCAGATTAACGCGCGAGGGGAGTGAGGGGGAGTACCAAGTGCTCTGATTCCTGCGGAGACGGCGATGAGCGTGGACTGGAAGCCGATGAAGTCGTTGACGCCATCGCCGGTGGCGTTCAGGGGCGCGCGGTCGTCGATTCTGTACACTGCCTGGTGCTGGGAGGGGTACCAGGCGATGTCCGCGAACTCGTGGCGAGCGGCGTGGTCCACGAAGTCGTCCTGGACGCTGGCGTCGTCTCTGTAATCGTACGTAATGCTTCTCTTGAACCTCGGCTCTAGCGCCAGCGTGACCTGCACCCACAACAAACGTCGTCTTCTTGCATCATACATGGCCTGGCTATTGGAGTATTGGCTAACGGTAACCCTGTGTTCAAGCACCGAGGTATACAACAGAATGGTCCAGTAGAATGAATAAGTTGGCTGAGCTGAAATTAATTTTGTGTGAGGCTGAATAGATAAACTAGCTAAACGAATAAGTTTAAAGAACTTTAAACATGATGATAGCCAAAACTCGAAGTTGCAGCTCAACCTATATAACAAATAAATATTTCCCCTTTCAATGGCCGTACCAAGACAAAGTCTGCTATTGCTAGTATTGAAATCTACAAGAGCATCGTGGTCTAGGAAGAGCAATTGGGTGGGTCGACGACGGGTAGCATAGATATGGGTCAATACTCAAGCCTTCCAAAAATGCACCCATACCCTAATTGGTCAAAGCTATGGCAACCTAAAACCCATAAATACCTTGGCTTCGTTGTTTTTGCTTGCCGAATCTCCCATTTGAGCATTTAGACCTGCTCACGAGCAGTCGATCATTGATTCACACCTAGCACTGTTGAATTCGTTGTCACGATTGTCACTCATGATGACATATGATAGATTCGACCTCTCCAAGAAGGGAGATTGGGAGGTGGAGTACGTCATGCTCATAGAGTGACGTGCAACTATGAAGAGTGTTTGTGGCATGCAATCAACAGGTCAAGGCGTTGTAGTGGAGCAGGGACTAGAGGAGGATAGAGGGTGCAGGTAGGGTGCCCATGAAGGAGATAGAGACGGATCGTGGCTGACCATGTGAGGGCAAGTTGTAGGGGAGAAGGCAGAAATGGGGATTGTGAGGAGAGAGACTAATGGACGGTTCCACCGATCAGATCTTACGTCTTGGGTATTAGGAATGGGCACTACCAAATTATACCCATCTTGATTAATACCCACATGTACCATACCCATATCCATGTGTTTTAAACCCACCATACCCATACATACCCATTGGGTTTAGATGGCTCATGGCTGACCATGTGAGGGCAAGTTGTAGGGGAGAAGGCAGGAATGGGGATTGTGAGGAGAGAGAGACTCCCATTGTTCAGATCTTACGTCTTGGGTATTAGGAATGGGCACTACCAAATTATACCTATCTTTATTAATATCCACATGCACCACACCCATTTCCATGTGTTTTAAACCCACCATACCCCATACGTACCTATTGGGTTTATGCATGCGGGTATTTACTTGAACCTGTGCCCATTTGTTTTGTGCTAGGGTTGCCGAGACACTGCCTAGACTTACCAGCTACCTTATGAGTCTTGCTCATGACCCCTCCCATCCTTCCACAGCTAGTTTGGGTCACGGTTCCTATCATTATGGATGTTGTTTCCATCATTTGACCAAAGGCTCACAATTGGTTGCACTTGGCTAGATTGTTAGCATATCCCGATGATGAAGCCAGTGAGCACGAAGAGAATGGATACCGCAGCAGGCTAGACCTAGTGACAACTTGTGATGAAGTTGTCGACGGAGCGCATGGCAACATAGAAAGGCAACAACTTGATTTGGGTGGTGTGCATGCAACTATCCTCCAAGAGCCCTCTGCAGTTAAGCACTTTGCACAACTGGTAGTGACCGTTGATGAGAGTCCATCGCATAACATATTTGACCAAATCTTTTCAAGTGCCCTCATCCACCTGCAACTACCTCGGGGGAAGAATCAAAGCAGAGAAAATCAAGTCGACAAATCATGGATGACGTACGTTAGAATGTATCATGACATGATCACACATGTTAGTGGTGCTAGCTTGGCACTTCCAGAATGCACTGATCACTTCTACACATTGATTTTTAGGTTGTCCCTTACAATGTCATCCTCTGCACTGGGGACGAGGCACAAGGTAATCCAAGTGTTCCTACAAATGCTGCCCTTCTCACGCTAACACACCCCTAGACACCATGTGTTAGCTCCCACTAGATGTGGTGGAGCTTCAACCAAGTTTTAAGGGAGGCCAAGGAAGTAGTGCTCCCTCTATTTCAAAATATAAGACGTACATGTATTAAAAAATGTCAATGTTTGTAACTTTTGAGTAATAATTAAGCTAAAAATATTTATGTTAGTGTTATATGCATATGATATAATTGGATTCGTATTTAAAATACTTTCATATTACGTTAATTTTATATTTGTTGATGATATTTATTAATGAAATTAATAGTCAAAGTTCTATTTTGGAGACCGTGTCAAAAATTATATATTTACGGAGGGAGTATTTTAGAATGGTTTTAGGGGTAGCCACACAATGACCTACTTAGTATATTATCTAAAATTCTACCATTGCTCAGCACCTCTTCTTCTCCCTTGGCCTCTTGATGCCCGCTACCTAACGATAGCTCAAGGCCATGCCAACCATACTTTGTCATGAGCATCCTAAGAGGAGCAGTGACGTTCATGGCAGATAGATTGCAAATGCACAATTTGGCTTCCAATGTTCGTAGGCACCTTCCCAACAGTTTGTCATATGCTTTAGGGGCCCCTCTTCATAATATAAAGTGGCGGGTTGCAAGTCAGAATTATTTCACTGCTTTTTGTGAAGCTAAAAAAAAAATTGAAAACCTACCACACCTTGAGCTGATCCGAATAATTTTCTTCTTAAGGAGAGCATCGTAATCATACAGCAATACAACGTACTGTAACCCTAAAGATAATATACTGATGATTAAAAAAGAGCAATCCAAAATTCAAAAGGAAGCAACTTCGGAAGGATAGCAGATAACAAAATAAAATGAGGTGAGGACCAAGGTGTGCAAAGTACCGAAATTTGAAAAAAACTGAATATGAAACCTAAAAAAATTGATTGTGTTGACCATCCATCCGACTTGCGGAGCACATGTTAATTTGTACACACGTGCAGATTCTTAAAAGGACTAGTAAATGCTCGTACATTGCAACAGAGCTATATAAAGATCGGCCTTTTTGTTGCATTGCAAATTTTGCATGATCCTAAAATGTTGGTGACTTTTTCTTTCACACTGAAAGCTTATTTTAGCGTCACTTTCCATGGTTATAGTTGCATCAAATATTCACTTGATCACTAATTTTTTCTTTCCCGCCTAATTGATCGCCAAATAATTTGACGCTTATCTCTATTATTAGTTTCCTCCCTAGTGCTGAGTAAAGCAAATTGAATTAACATGCAGGGTGCCATGAAAGGAAAGAGCGGGCGCGGGATAGGTGGAACTTTTTAATGATTTGAAATTTGTTGAAAAGAATGAAAGAAAAGAGTAGATGTGAGATAGGTGGAACGTACTATCCAATGAGCAGACATGATTTGAATTTTTTTTTAAAAGAATGAAAGGAAAGAGAAGATGTAGGAGAGGAGGTGTGCAACTAATAAAATGGAAGAAAAGAGCACACACAAGATACGTGAACTATTCAATAGTAGACATGATTTGAATTTTTTGAAAAGAATGAAAGAAAAGAGCAAACATGAGATATTAATAGGTGGAACCATTTAATGGGTAGACATGATTTGAAATTTTTTGAGCGAAATTGGTTGGCTATGATTTCAATGGAGATGCGATAGTAGAGATAGATGGTGGAGATTGAGAATTGGTAAAGCCACCACCAACCACCATAACAAGGCTCTTTTCAATAATTGAGATTACGTGCATAATCTAGGTTGGCTATCGAAGAGTAAGAGATGTGATCTCCACTAATTACAATTTATGCTATTTCTCTCTATCATCGTGAAGCCATAGTAGCCCTTTTTTTTATTAACAATTACTAGTACATGCATATATGTTTGTTACATGCTGATTGTAATGACTAGTTCAATTACCACTGATTGTAATTAATCTATACTATTTGTCTATCCAGTCGCGCCCGATTGCTACAGATTGGTGGGCACGTTTGATTCATAACGAAAAAGTTTATTCCAACATATCCCTGCTGCTAACTTATGTGTTATTATCCTTTCAACAGGAATGAGTGCATCACACGTTCTCCTGTCGTGCGAACTAAATTGCATAGGTGAACTATTAAGTCAGCTGACTCATTTGCGGTGATCATTGCATTACACGTTCTCCTGTCGTGCGATCGACCTAAATCAGCTGACTCATTTATTTGTGGTGATCAATATGTTCTTTTTTTTCATAACCTTCAGAGTGAAAACAAGTTCGATCAGTCTTTAGATTTTTGTAACATGAACCACAAAAAAAGAGAAATAATGAAAGAATTTGTAAGAATACCAATAAAAAATTGCACCTCAATTTGAAGCTGAATTTTCCGTACTATCGGTGTTCCAGGAGGCCCAACTTACAGCTACGTGTGCAGATCCCAACAAAATAACAAAAGTTACAATCCCAACAAAAACAAGCTATCAAAGAGGGCCTCAATTTCTGCCTGGAAAGGTGGCTAAGGATAAATTAAGATGCCACGTTGGCATCTTTCCGTTCTGCTTGAATAGACAGCCTTGTGGTACGTCGTACACACGCCACACCACATGCACTGATGCACATATAAGAACGATTTTGCCATTCTTGCACAGTGACTAGCTCTCCGCTGAAGCGCCTTCCTCCTGTTTGGCTATCTGCGTAAACCTTATGAATACTTGGCGATGGAAACTACTCTCTAATCCAAGACAACCCATCACTATAGATGGCCAAACGAGCTGGCACGAGGCACAGCATTTTGACCCGACCCGAAGCACGGCATGGCACGGCACATGTTGGGCCCGGGTCGGCCTGGCTCGGTCAGGCGTGCCGTGTCTGGATCGGCCTGGTCCGGCATGATTATTATTTCTTTATTTTTCCTTTATCATATTATAATATAAGATGACACAATAATCATAAGAGAAGCCAAGTCCTATTCGCTAGCAGGTATGGCAATATAGTTTTGCATGTCATCGGGTACCAGGTTCAAAGCCTAGTGTAAACATTTTTAACTCCTATTTTTTGCCTGAGAGGCCCATTAGTGTCTTGGGCCGGCCTAGCCCAGCCTCCCTTCGGGCCATGCCTGGGCCTTTGCCTTGGGCCGGCCGGGCCGCCCGTTTGGCCATC
This sequence comes from Raddia distichophylla, assembly GCA_005191435.1. Lineage (NCBI taxonomy): Eukaryota > Viridiplantae > Streptophyta > Magnoliopsida > Poales > Poaceae > Raddia > Raddia distichophylla. The sequence continues at coordinate 3,841,564 of SPJY01007910.1, read as the reverse complement.
TATATCCATTACCACTAAAACAAATGTACTGTTTTAGTCCAGAAAAACACTTAAGAGAATGAAGTCCTTCAATTGCTATTTGCTACATGTATCTTATCCACATAAAAATTAATAATTTGTTTATATTGTGATGTCTCAATGATCAACAAGGACGCCTATGCTAAAAAGAATTGTTAATATATTTTGTTTCACGTTTTTGTTACTCATCACACAATGGAAAAGACTTTTGATACTAGTCGATTTTCACATGTTGATAGGGGCACATCGGTGGCATCATCATCGTGAGCTCGCCAACATTGCCACGCACCTCCACCTATATCAACACGCTGGACCTTGCACACAAGTGAATATACTTGCTATTTTCTTCGCTTCTTAAAAAGGCAATTTATATCAAGCACAAAAGTTTAATTGGTGGATCCTAAGATTACACTAGTAAGTCTAAAATTACACTATTTACAACTGGGAAAATTTGGTATAGTTATAATGTAATTTTTAGTTTTGTGTTGTTTTATATTTTGTAGACATTTATAAAGCTAATTTTTTGGTTTACACTATTATCCTTAAATTACACCCTAGCAAGTCTAAAATTGCAAAACTTATTAATGTGCAATTTTAGAATATTTGTACTGCAATTTTTAGTACATACTCTTTTATTTTATAGGTGTTCACTAAAGTTAAATATTTTTTTTCTTTGTGTTATGTATTTTTTAAATGAGAATGCAAGATGATACAGATTTCCAAAAGTTAGTTCTGTGATTGTTCAAACAAGTCACGAGCTAAGTAGCCTGCATCACATCATCAGCAGGAGCGCAGCGCGCTACAGGCACCCCTATGCTGTCAGCTAGTTTGAGGCATGCTAAACGCTCTGCCGTCGGCAAGCAGCGAGCTCGAGAGATTACGGGCCCGTTCGGAGGCACGGGGAAAAACTCGGTGACTATAATTTCATGGCGAGATATTTTTGGCACTTCACTTCCCGTCTTCCCTCTTGTGCTTTTCCCCGTGTTGAACCCAAGCTCATCGTTGCCGTCCTAGGGTCGGATGCCGGGAAAGAGGGAGCCGAATGCAGCGGCGGAGAGGGCTAGAGGCAAGGGCGGAGGAGCCCGGAGGTGGGCGGTGGCTGAAGGCGGAGGTGGCGGTGTGGGAGGCGGCGGTGACAAGGAGGCGGAGGTGGTGGCGACAGGGAGGCCAGAGGTAGAAGCAGCGACGACATGGAGGCCGGAGGCGGAGGCGAAGTGGATGGAGGGGCTGCATCGAGCTCAATGCCGCCTCCATCTTCTTCTTCGAGTATACCACCATCTGTCAAGATAGCTCGAGCTCTTTCCATCGCTTGCCATCTTCCCTGCTCTCGCGCCCGGCCTATCCCCTTCCTTCTTACTGCCACTCCGACCACTCTCTCCGAGTCACTACAGGGAGAAGCTCATGACAACGCTTTGTCATCCGCCATTTCCATGTATGTAGCCAGGGAGGCGGAGGCGGCGACAATAGGGAGCCTAGAGGAGGAGGCGAAGGGGGTGGAGGGAAAGCGGTGGCGACAGGGAGGCCGAAGGCGGAGGGAGCGGATGCGGAGGGGGAGGCAGCGGCGGCAGGGAGGCGGAGTGGCGGACGGGGTGGAGATAGATGGGGAAGAGAGACGGGGATTTTTTTTTCCGAGGGAGGTGGTGTTGATTTTTTTTTCACCGAAATTTCACATGGTTGGGGTGGGATTTCCCCGACCCATGGGCCTCCCAAATGCTCCTGAAGACTCCCTAGGAGAGGAAAGCCCCACGGGAATTATCCTAGTGTTTAGGCAGGGATCCCGACCGGGATTCTAGTTTCCAAACAGGCCCTAAGGGAGAAACATGCATACTTCGAGGCATACTGAGACAGTTAAGGTACTTATTCCCATTTTCGGATCGATCCTTTACGTGTCTGTCTTACCAGTTTTTTATGCATAGCTCGATCGGATGAATGGAAGAAGCGGTACAGTGGGTACGAACCTTGGAGACGACGCCGAGGAGGCCGAGGGAGACGAGAGACGCGGGGAAGAGGGCGTCGCCTCTGGCAAGCGGCAGTACCCTTGCCCAGCCTTGAGCCTCGTCGGCGGGCACGACAAGGCGGAGCCCCAGCACATGGTCGTGAACGGCGCCTCCCCGCCCCCACCACGAGCTGCCGTGGGATCCCGTGCTCACCGCCCCGCCCACGCTCACCCCGTCCCAGTACGGCGCCGCCGGCAGGCTGAGGCCCCTCGCCTCCGCCGCGTCGATGACAGAGCGCAGCGGGGCGCCGGCGTCCGCGGTCACCGTCCGCGCGCCCACGTCCACCTGCACGCCGGCGTACCTGGCCGTACTTATGAGCAGGGAAGCGCTGGTGTTCCCGGCGGCGGCGGGGCAGGCCAGCTTGGGGATGGTGTGCGCGAAGGCGCTGACGACCTTGATGCGGACTTTGTTGGCGCTGGCGCGGGCGACGGCCGCCACCACGTCCCCCTCGGACGCCGGGTACGCGACGGCCGCGACGGGGCAGTCGGCGCGATCGCTTGACCAGGCGCCGTAGGCGTTGGAGAGCACGCAGGCCGTGGTGCCCGTGTCGCCGCCGCCGCCTGCGCACCGCACCGGCGGGCGGGGCGGCAGCGAGACGGTGCGGGCGGCCATCGTGGAGAGCAGGAGAAAGGTGGCCAGCATTTTTTTTTTTGAGGGAAGGTGGCCAGCATTTTGACGCCTTTGCTTGGAGCCAACATGTGCTTTTGCTTTGTTTCTCTCCGGCGCTGGCGAGTGGCCACTGGCCAGGCCGGGGACGCTGCTCTGCCAAGCAACGCTGATTGATTTGTTTGCAGGGGTTGCCTTCCAAAGGTGGCGTGGGTATTGGCGATCGGTGCAAAGCGTTCTTTGCCCCTTTTTGTTTTGTGCTATTTTCCCCACCCGACCACGCTTCATCTCTTGGCACGTAAGTCGCAGCAACATGGTCCAACAAAGGCAGTGGTCAATGGGGCAGCATATTAATGCATTTTAATCACCTCATTAATTACCCTGTCCTCTAATTAAGCACCTGCCTAATGAAGCTCTATGTGGGATTCAAAACATAATTAATACGTTTAAATACTTGCCATGGTCAGAGACGTTTTCTTCCCATTTGAACTCGCCCCATAGTCTCTCAAGCGCTATACTATGGGATGGCTTACCGGGGGAGGGGTGACAATCTCTCTCCCAGTTCTCACACCCCTAAACTCTCACCAATCCTAAGCGCAGGGAGAGACGCAAAGGGCAGTCCCTAGACAATGTAGGTGGCGCCTGGAGGGACGTCGTCGCCCACATCTTCGTCGATCCAAAGGCTACTACGCGGTACCGATGACATCACTAAACTTTGACCGGTTCACTATTCCGCGTTAGAACAGTGATCATGTTTAGGGTAAGGCTCAAATTAATTTTGATCATGAACAGTAAGATCTAACATTTGGTATTTGTTGGTCCCAAATGTGCTCGTCCTTGAGAAACTTTTGAAGATTCTTCATGCCAACATGGGATCGTTGGCAATGCCAAAACCAACCCATACTAGATTTAACCATTAAGCATGTTTAAAGTTGAGATCTATACGAGGTAAAATCCATAAGATAAAGCTTTCCCTTGAAAACACCCTTGAATAATAGAAAGTTGTACTCACTTTTAACGACCGAGGCATCATCACTGGAGAATATGCAATTTAATCCCATCTCACATAATTGTAAGATAGACAGAAGATTGTACTCTAGTGATTTGACAAACAATACATTGGAAAGAGTAAGTTTTTTAGAAATACTTATCTTGACAGGACCCATTACCTTTCATTTGCCATTGTCCCCAAAATATAATGGTCTCATAGGGTGAACCATTTGCATCAAAATAAGTTAAAATAGATTCTTCTCTGTTCATATGATTGGTGCATCCACTAGTACTCAAGTGTTCCCACCGGAGCGATAATACTACAAAACAATTTAGGCCTTTGTCTTATGTACCCAAACTTGCTTGGGTCCTCTCAAGTTAGTCAATAGTGCCTTTGTCACCCAAATAGACTTATGCACAAAAATGTTTTTAGACTTAGTACCAACAAAGTGAGTAACTACTCTACCAACGTTAGTTTTTCTAAGCACATAAGATGCATTGAAGGTAGAGTGAGAAGCATGAGCAATGGAGCCATTAGCATGCAAAAAGTTGATAGGCATATTGACTGGGGCTACCAAAATGTGGCCCTTCTCGCACTTATTCTTCTTTGGAGGGATGTATCCGAGATCTTCCTTATTGAATTTGTCCATTTTCCGCACAAGATACTCAACGAGGTACTTTCTCCCTTTGTAGGACTTTTAAAGCCCATCCTCAATGAGTTCCTTGAGCTTCTCATTCTCGTATGCCAATTCTTGCATAGTTTAAAAGTTAGTGGCACGAACTTTAACATCAATGGTTAAGCATTTGGAGCATTCATTAATGTTTGAAGCTATTGAAATGCTTGAGGCATCATTTGTGGTGGACGAAGCACTTTTTAAGAGATTCTCAAACTTCACTACAAAAGACTCATGGGTTTATTTGACCCTACTAAGTTCCTCTATGTGTGAAGCATTGGTGATCTCAAGATGAGTCACTCGAAATTTTACCAAATCTAAAGCCTTGGCCAACTCCTCATATCTCTCCCTCTCACTTGCCAATTTCTTCTCAAGGTCAAGGTTTCTCTCCTTCTAAAGGATGAGTAAGTATTATTGACGCTCAAAACTAGTTTCTTGCCTTTCAATAGTATCATGCATCATTTTCACATTTGACATGTTTATCTTGTTGAATGAGTTAATTTTCAAGTCATCACAATCAATTTCACTATCATTAGAATATATGATGTTATTGAGTGTGTATTTTGAAGTTACCTTACACCCTTTGTCCATAAGGTGAGTAGGTGTGTCGTCGTCGTCGCTCATGTCACCAAATAGTGTCTTGCTCTTTGGGGTTGTGGGCCTTGTGGCGATAGCAAGTGTAGCTACTCCTTCATTCTCGGACTTAGACTCGAAGCTAGACTCATTGTAAGTCCACTCTTGTTCAATGTGAGCTTGCCTCTAAAACTTTTCTTGTGGCTCTTGATCTTCTCCTTTAAGTGATGCTTGTTCTTCTTCTTGTTGTCATCGTCTTCCTTACTTTTTTTTTGCGGACGCTCGGCGATAAAGTGACCCACATCACCACACTCATAGAAAATCCTTATGAAATGTCTTCTTTTTTATTTCCAGGAAGACTTCTTTTGTGATTTTCCCTTATATCCACTCTTCTTGAGAAATTTGTTAAATTTCCTCACAAAAAGTGCCATCTCTTCGAGATTAAGTTAAGTTTCCTTCTTTTCGCTTGAGCTATCTTCGGGATCTTGACTAGCCTTTAATGCAATATTATTCTTTTTGTTTGGCCGCACAAGTTCCTCCACAGCCTTTGCCTCCACATGCATCACCTCATCGGCTAAGAGTCTTCCAAGTACATCATGAGGAGTGAGAATTGGGTAATCACTCTTTTCTCTAATGAGTTGCACTAAATGATGGCTGTTGGGGTGTTGATCCTTAGCATGATCTTGACTACGGTAGAGTTGGTAAGATCACATTCAAATCCCTTTACTTCATTAACAAAAATCATGAGGCAATCAAACATAGTCTTGTAACTTTCCCCTTCTTTCAACACCACGCGTCCCAACTTCCCTTTGATAAGCTTAATTTTGGATCCACGGACACTAGAGGTTCCTTCTTGCGCCACTCGGAGCGTGCCCCATATCTTCTTTGCATACTCAAGTCCATCCACTCTATTGAACGCACTAGCACTTAGGGAGTTGAGAAAAGCATTGACGACTTGATAGTTGCGGCATTGATCTTCTTTCTCATTCGGTGTGAGCTTCTTAAGATCCTCCACCGTGTAACCTATTTCAACAATATCTCAAATAGCAGATGGAGTGAGATCAAGTGCATTTTCATCCTATGGCTCTATGCTGCAAAGTGAGTGCCATCAAAGAAAGGCGCTCGACCAGACGAAATGTAGCCATGGGATGAAGATGAACTAGTGGAGGAATAATTATAAAGAGTTGTCACTCTGAAATGGTTATCCTTCTTTACAACCTCAATCTCGTCTGACGACATCTTTTACCTCTTAAGTGGATAGGCTTGAATCAAGAGACCTTGCTTTGATACCAATTGAAGGATCGAGATGTAGCCTAGAGAAGGGTGAATAGGCTTTACCAAATTACAACAAATAATTAGCACAGTGAAAAACAATATCGGATGTTCCGATGTTTATATCGGATAGTCTGATATGGATTGGACTATCTGATATGAAATCAGACTCTCTGATAATGCTGAAACTAAGGTTTTAAGCAGTTTAGTAATTTCAAGGATACTACCTGCACCACAAAGAGTTAGATAGCAATAAACAAATAAATCAAAAGCAATAAACAAATGAATCAAGAGAAGTATAACCAAAACACAAGGAAACTCGAATAAGTTGTTCCCAAAGTTCGGATCTTTGAGATCCTACGTCTCCGTTGAGTTGGCTTGGTCACACTTGAGCCGGGGTCCCTCTTGACCCTTTGGCTCATGGGTTGCACCAAGCACTTCTAGTTTCACTCTTTGGATACCCTTTTGGAGGCGAATCCGGTCTTCACAAACGGTCCCCGGCTATCACACCAAGTCCCGGTGGCTCAAGGGAGACTCCTAGCCATCTCGGAGCCCTCAAACTCCAAGAATAACAAATCCGGCGGAAAACCATCTTGGAGATGGGACCAAGTGCTCAAGGATGAAACTTGATCAACACAAAGCACTCAGATCTAGCTTCTCCACTCTCATAAGGATGCAATCAATGAGATTTTACATGGAAGAGCAGGGAAAGGTGAGGAACTAGGGATGCAATAAGTGCTCAGCTGGAATGAATGTGACAGGCAACCCTAGCCAGTGGGGGAGGAGGGGAATAAATACTACCACGCACCAACTAGCCATTTGAAGCTGACAGATATCAGATAGTCCGATGTGACATCAGATAGTCCGATATGAGAGTGAGTGAAACTCGAATCAAAGGCTATTTTTGTGACCCTGGAATGATTCTAAAGATATTGAAATAAGAATCAGTCCATATGCAGTCAATTCATATCGAATAGTCCAATATTTTTGGGATCTTGAGACAGAGAGGGGTTAATCGGATCAAACATCGGATAGTCCGATCCAGATCGGAACATTCTGAGGAAAATATCGGATAGTCCGATATTTTTTGTGACTTTGAGAGAGAGGGGTCGATTGGATCAGGGATCGGAACAATCCGATATACATCGGATATTTCGATTCAACATCGGATAGTCCGATATGTTTTGCAGTAGAACTCCCTCAAATTTGTTTTGTGGATAGAATATGTCAAGATTCATCTTCCAAGAGCACTTAAACCACCTAAACGTGGTTTTTCATCGCATCCCTCTTAATAGTACGGCGTGTCCTTAGACTCAAATTAAGATAGAAAGAATCTAGATCTAAACACTACACACCGTCTTCTCCTTTTGACTTTAAAGTCTCCATTAGTGTCCCACATTCTTTTCAGAAGATTAAAATCTTTACATAAACTCATTAAACATATTAGTTCTTTAATTGCTCGTCATTTATCAGCAAAACCCACATAGGGCCTAGATGCACTTTCAGAGGGTATGCTCCAAATGGGCCGCCAGTTGTATATCGCAACGAACAGAAACAGATACAACTTGATGAAATCAGATACCACTCGACGAAATTTAGATCAATCCATATAATATCCCAAGTGGGTTATTGGTTATATGCCGAAGCAGTCGAACACAGGAGCCTCTCAGCTACATCTAATCTAGAATACGGTAAGCCTTGTAATAGGCCGATTGCTAGTTACTGTGTCAAAGCGGATCATGGGTACCTACTGAATGGTTTAGTCTACAAATCACGCAAAAAGAGAAGAAGGATTTCAAAAATTGCATTCATAATATCAACTTTTAGCTGATATCAAAAGAAGATAAACAGATCGACAATTACAATTGCGATCTAGAGCTCCATGTTGGTCTGCTGAAAGAAAAATAGAATACAAAAACCTAAAATCAAAGTTGAGGGTACGGTTTGCCCAGTCCCCTCTTGTGTATCTGCGGCAGCAGTGGAGTTTCTAGTGATGGAGGCCTTCTTGGCGCTCCACTCCTGCACGATGGCGGCTTCCTCCACTTGCGCTTCCGCCGTGACGGTGTCATACCATGTCCGGAAGGCGGCGGCCTCGTTGTCTCCCTCGCTAAGGCGGACGGCGGAGTTGGCGGCGGTAGAGTGGGCCTCTTCGGTGGCCACCTCCTCCATGGTGGCGTCGAATTCTGCCCACAGCTCTGCTTCGGTGGTAGGGGTTGGGGAAGGCTACGGCTCCTCCTTGTCCCCAAAGAAGAGGACCTCTTCGGCGCCGGCGGCGATCACCGTGTACATCAGAGGCATCTCCATTGCCTTCGGCGTCACCTCCATGACAATCAGAGGCATGGAGGAAAAGGTGGGCGGCGGATCGCAACGAGCAGTTGGGGTGGAGGAGGACTCCGAAGAGGAGATTGGGCGGGATGGTGAATACATGGCTGGAAAAGCAAAAAGGAGGAGAAAAGGGAAGAAGGCGAAGCGCAAAAGTTGTCAGGGTTAGGTGAAAGCCACGGTAAGAATCCGGCCTTTCTTAAAAGGCGTGGAAGGTGAAAAGTCGTTTCTATTTCGACTTCTGCATTGATGAGGCGTGGACTAGGAATAAGGAGGTAACCTTAAGTCTCCACTGGTTCGACGCTACGGCTTTTGTCAACTATAACACATCCTAAGAGGGCCACCGGTTGTGTGCTATAGTAGATGAGTAAGGAATCCATACAATTAAAACTAGCCAAAGGCATGGTACGCCTTAACTGGGCCATCAATTGTACGTTGAAATAGTCTGGTACAAGTACCATTAGGCTGAACTTTACTTGGGATGTGGCGCGCCTCAAGATAGGGCGACAGCCAGCTACCATGACAAATGGGAATTGGGTGCCTACTAAGTGAGCTTAAAAAGATATAATTTCTCATGATCACGTTTTGAGGGTATGCTTAAACAGAGCTGCTAGTTGTGCACCGCAGCAAGCTGGGTGCAGGTACCACTGACCAAACCTGAACTACATGATGGTACGCCTCATAATGAGCTGACTGCTAGTATCCTAAAAATGGGATTGGATACAACTCGAAAAATCTCGCATATAGGACTCTATTGAGTCCTTTACAATCTCCTTGCTTGCAATGTAGCACTTGGCGTAGACGAGAAACCAGTCGGGAGTGATGTCAAGAACTTGAAGCACTCGGCATGAAGCATGGCTCTGCTGGTGTGAACAAAAAGGCAACAACTCGATTGTAAAGGACTTAGTGGTTACTGTGCAACATATGGACCCGGTGTATCTGCATGGTGGGCTGTGGCGACTGCCTATGAGGGGATGGGCCGAGCCGGCTACTTGCACCTGGGTATCATCCGAATTGTTGTTTGCCTTGAGCGGCAAGTGAAAGATAAAGATAGAAGTCTATCCCGAATAGGGAAGATATGATTGTAATCCCATATATCAATATATTCAGCAGGAAAGGATAGAAATAGAAGCCTTTGTCTTGTAATTGACCAGGAATTTCCTTTGTAATCCTACCCCCATCACTATATAAGGTGGGTAGGGGCCCTTGGTTCAGTACGTACTACGATACACAACATCATAATCCCAGAGCACAGGACTAGGGTATTACCTCTACTTCGAGGGCGTGAACATGTATTATCCCTTGTCTTTTGTTACCATTGACCTATAGATCCAGCGTATAGCCCCATAATCATTATTGCCGACAACAAAAGTCGACAAGCATTGATAGATCACTTACTATATACTGCGATAACAAAGCTACAATTTTCTATTTGAGTAACAACAAATCAAGTGATGCTACCAAACACATCGATATCATGTTGTGAAAGGTAGGATCTAGGATCAAACTATTAAAATTGAGCATATTAGTACTAAGTCAATGCCCGCGGATCTGCTCACCAAAGGCTTACCTCCCGACTTATTTAAAATCATGTTGTCGGCCGACATAAACTTAAGGAAAAGCTTTTGAATAATGATCCTGGACAATATGGGGCTTAATAATCAATCAACACCCATTAAAATTAACTCTAGTGTTCTATCATGGTGGTATAGTGGACTATGTGTGGACTACGTGGGCCCCGGGTATCATCTAGAAGGCCCATGAGGAAGCAGATGGGGGACGACCCAAGTCGGCCGATCAGGATAGAGACCACTCGGGTTACGTATAACTTGGGCGCCAAGGATGTTCCTGAGCATATAGTCAAGCTCCATGTAATTAGGAGATCAATACTTGTATATCATGCATCGGTATAACCGAATCTGGTACCATGTACTGCGTGCCGCCATGTAACTCTATCCCCCCTGCACTATATAAAGGGAGGGGTAGAGGCCATAAGCATACATTACAACATCTACAGCATCCCACATTGATCATCAGATCACCATTATAATCCCAGAGCATAGGAGTAGGGTATTACCTCTGAGTTGAGGACCTGAACCTGTATAAATCGCTGTCTTGTGCTATCATCTGGTTTAGTTCTTGAGCGCATCCCTGTAACAAATTCACTGCCGACGGCGACCCCCGATTAGCCACCAGTCGACACTATGGGTACTGGCGTTTTAATGGCTCTTTCAATTTGCTATTGTAACACATTGCCCTGGATGACTTATATTTTTATATATTTGAACTAAATTTTTGAATAAGACAAATGGTTAAAGGCGTGTCTAAAAGTTAACGGCGACATCTTTTTGTGACTGGGGGGTACTTTATTGTCTTTGCTTTTTACGGTGAGAACTCAGGGATCCGCTCTTAATCAACACACCAAACTAACATCGGGAGGAACACATGACGAGATATGGACAGGATCTCGACTCAAATCAATGAAATCGCATTTGAGAGACCGAGAGACGAGAGTAATGTAACGTAATGAGCAAGAAGACAAGGGAGGCCAAGCTGTGAAATGTATGTACGTGCAACAGCGCAAGTCTACATTGTTGAGAAACCTCGCTATCGGGTGTAGTCCGAGGTATAAACATGGATAATCAGTCACAGAGAAAGATCAAACACAGGGGACACAAAGATGTATGGGTGGAGCTTCCCTTTATTATTTCTCAGATCTGTTATACAATAGGTGCTTCACCTCTTCTTATATAGTACTGCTTAGGGTTTAGGCTAGATCCAATGTGGGACCCACCGTGAAGGAGCTGCCGGCCGGCCCTAGCCACACCATGCCGTGCGCTAGCCCGGCCGGGTTCCTCCCTACAGGTGGTTTCCCAACAGTACCAAGTCGAAATTTATTAGCCGTTAACAATCACACGACTGTTAAAAATGAGGTTTGATGGTTAATCTTCCACACAAAAACTATAACGAGTCTAGACTGTAACCCTCTAACCAATAGCAAAATAAATGCATCCCACGACTCACGACGATGTGTTGTTTATTTTAAAATTTGGCAAAATAAAACTACAATGCACATGTACTGTAGCCGTCGAACCAACTGCCCAAAATTATCAAATCTGATAGTTGCATACATCCCATATAACTTACATGTGAATGTATTAATTAACCATGCAAACAACCTTTTTGAGTGTTTTTTTGTCAGATATTTGATTGGGTGCTCGGATCGACGAACTATTTTCACCATTGCGTTCCTTGTATTTTTACAAACAAAATAGGACCATACTCGATATTTAAAGTATTTTTTAAAATTAGAATTTTACAATACAGAAAAACTATAATCACAAAGAAAGTTTACTATAATTGATGCGCAAAATAACTATAAGTCGTCTGTAATTCTAAACTTTGTTAACTACAACATATGTAGAAAAAACTATAATTCTAAACTATTTTAACCATAATATATGTACAAAAACTATACTGTGACTTCTCAAAACATGGTCCGAGCCATATAATTTTTTACGACTCGATGCCTCGAGTAGTTGAATTGTAGTTTTTTTTGCATCAATTGTAGTAAACTTCCTTTGAGATTAAAGTCTTTTGTATTATAAAATTATAATTGAAAAGAAATATTTTTATATAGAGTCTAATCTTGTTTTGTTCGTAATAATATAAAGAAAACAATCGTGAAAATGGTTCGTCAATCTAAGCTATCATTTAAAACATACGACAAAAAAGATATGAAAAAGTGTTTGTATGACTATTAATGCATTCACACACGTGAATTCAAGTTGTGTGCTACTACGAATTTGATAGTTGCTGGTCTTTAGTGTTGGTTTGATGGTTTTAATTTGTCGTGTTATAATTTTTCCATTTGATGGAAAAGCATGTGTTTAATGGCGGACGAATTAAGATCGGGGGCCACCGCATCACTTTTTTGCTGAAAAGGATCGACACGCTAAATAATACAGCGTTGAATAGCGCTTGTGTGTGTATAGTCCTATGACCCTTGATCAATACAAGATGTACATCATAACATGGTATCAAAGCATAGACTCTCTCCAAACCCTAGCTAGGTTACCTCTTGTAGCCTCCGCCATCGACATCCTTCGTCGGTGACGTCAACATATCTTCTCAAGTTCGCCGCCCCTCACACATCGTATTGATCCGCGTCGTCCCAGATCTACGTGGCGCAACTGGATGCTCCAGGTCAATTGACGCCGGCACCCACGTGCCGCTGTCCAGATCTGTGTGTCACCGCCAAGATTCTTCGAGTAGCGCACTGCCCACATCCGCCGCTGCCGACATCTATGAACAGCTAGCATGGGTCGCCGCCTACCGCCCTCCAAATTGTGTGCTTCCACCTCAGGTTGTTGCTGCCCAGTCGCTACCTAAGGGCCGCTGTCCTAACTTGGGTCACCGCCACTTTGATGTGCGCTGCCATCTCGGGCCGTCGCCACGTCATTTCAGACTATGAGATGCTGCCACCAGGTCGAGCATTCCCGACTCGGGCCATCACCTCCTCGTCACCCGCCTCAGTCCACATTTGCCCACTAGTTTGCCGCCACTGCCCAGCCTCGGGCCTCACTATGGTTGCGTCTTCCAGAAGTGCTAACCGTAGTTGCCCATTTGATCTAGACTAGATCTCATCTAGATAAAAAAAGTAAGAAAATAAGGGAAATAAAAAATGTATGCAGCTCCTGTCTCTATTGCATTGACACTTCCGACCGTGGTGTTCAATATAACTATTTTCAAAAAATGGTCTACCTTGCTATGATCTGCCTCGGTCAACGTCTCTAGGTCCACCTTATGTGGACTTGTCCACATCCGCTTACTCAAGTGTGTCTTAATGAGTTGAGGCTCCTGTAGATGATACTCATATTGTAGAAGATTAGTTGAAGGCCTACGAGGATGCAATCAATCAGTATACTATCGACCTGTAGATACTTGAGTTGGAGAGCTGATGAGGCTCATGCTGTTCACATTATTACTGGCAGCATCAAGGTTGGCCTTGCTACAGACATTTTTACATTGTCATCAACTCAAGCAATGTGGGGGCACTTGCAGGCTCAATTTCAGGCGAGCAGTGATGCTCTTTACACTTCTACACTTGAGCTAGAGAGTACGACTCCATAATTGATGTCTTCTATAAGTAGATCACTGATGTGTGGCATCAACTCAACTCCTTAGCAACGTCTTATGGTCTAGATTGTGCTCATTGTGCTCATCTTTGGGAGCACAAGGATCACAGTCGTCTCTTTGAGTTTCTTTGTCGTCTTCGGCCAAACTTTAAGCTACTTCGTGCCTAATTGTTGGCCCGTTCTCCACAGTCATCCATGGTCGCGACGTTTGCCTTGGTCCGCTGAGAGGGGAATTGCCTTTGCAGTGCCCTCTAATCGCCTTCGTTAGTTCTCACTACTTCCAAGACTCCTGACTTGAAGGCCTCCGCTACGCTTCCACCTTCGACGCTGACTGGTTCTATTGCTGCAAAAGGTAACTATTCTACGGTGGTTTGCTGTAATTACTATAAGAAGACAGGGTATTCCATCCAGTAGTGCAGGAGATGCCAGAATCGCAACAATGCTAGCACTACTTATCCGCCATACCAGGCTCTCTTCTTCAGAAGGTTACACAACGCCTTGAGCATCTGGAGTGTCGTTTGGATGCTTGGTCCTCCTCAGCTAATGATAGTGCCAACCTCGCTAGTTAGTCTCCCTTAGGTACTCAACCTTGGATGCTTGATCCTGGAGCTTCTTTTCATATGAATCATGATACTACTCATCTTAGTTCTCTAAGTCGCGGTGTCCTCGAAAAGGTTTCTAGTGACACTTCCCTATCATATAGAGGTTGCAAACATGGCAAACAACTAAAACTTCCTTGTCCTACTAGTGAATATATATGTATCCACTCGACCTTTTGATTTCCTACTTTCATATGCCTTGGGTTTGACTCCCTTTTTTTGAAAGGGGGTAATCGTTATTATGTTATCTTTATTGATGACTATTATCGCTGCACTTGGATTTATCCTCTGACATCTCATCATCATGTGTTGTCTACTCTTGATACTACCCATGTCCATTAAGATTGCTAATGGTACACATCTTTGAGTGGTTTGTCCAAACACTCTTGACATTTCTTATTTTTCATATTCCTTCTGTCTCTCATGTCCCTCGCCTTAAAATGCAACTCATATCTATTGGCTAACTCACTGATCATAATTGTCATATTATACTCGAGTCTAATTCTTGTTCTATTTAGGACCACCACACTGGGAGTCTGGTTGGTACTGGCCACAGGCTCCATGACTTTCCATGTCTCTAGGAAATCTACCGGCTTTCCTTTCCTTCCGCTTCCACTTCTTCTAGCTCCAACAGTTGGTCAATCACATCCACTAATGCCACTACTAGCACCACACTAGCTTCCACTAGTTTTGCATAGTGGCATCATCGTCTAGGCCATATGTGTGGGTCTCGTCTTTCTTTTTTAGTGAGTCGTGGTGTCCTCGGAAAGGTTTCTAGTAACACTTCCCTATCATGTAGAGGCTGTAAACATGGCAAACAATTAAAACTTTCTTGTCCTACCTGTGAATATATATGTATCCACTCGACCTTTTGATTTGCTACTTTCATATGCCTGGGGTCTGACTCCCTTTTTTTTTTTGCAAAGGGGTCGTCGTTATTATGTTATCTTTATTGATGACTATTATCGCTTCACTTGGATTTATCCTTTGACATCTCTTCATCATCTGTTGTCTACTTAGAAGGCCTTTGCAACGATGGTACGCACTTAGTTTGACTCTCGTGTTTGTGTTTTTTGTGCTGACTCCAATGGCAAGTACATCTCTTCGCCAACATCTTCTTGAGCAGGCTACTCTTTCTTAGTATTTGTGCACTGGTGCGCATGCTCAAAATGGTGTCGCTAAGCGTAACCATCATATCTATTAGAGACTACTAGAGTAGTGATGTTAGCACTTCTGTTCCTCCTCAGAAGCATCTAGGCCCCTCAATTTTATTGAATATATTTGATTAAGGGGTTTTGGTGTTGATGACCTATTGAAAGTTTGACAATGACCCATTTAAGAGCATTACAACACTTTGTGTGGGTATAATCCTCGGTGGTGTGGCATCAATCTAATTGCAAGATTAAGGATCTTTTGTTAGTTTTAGGCTTGGGAGATGAATCAACCTTTTAGCTATGAACTTTTTTTTGTTCTTTGCCATACTATTAAGGTGGGTTTCAAAGTATTACTATTTTAGTAACATAACTCTCAAACTTACCAAACAATATGGAGCAATAAAAACTATTAGGACTTAGCTCTTTTTTAATGGCCAAAATCCTTCTAGAGAAACAAGCACTTAGTCTCCTATCTTTTAGTCCAGTGTCCCACAAAGAAATCCAAGTTCACGCTGGCCAGTTCGTTGTGAACATCCAATTTCTGTCACTAGCCCTTTTGTTAGTCCATAGGTTTTGTTCACACGGGATAGTCCGAAATGAATATACCTTTTCACCAATTCCTAGATCAACTGTCTAGTGAATTCTTAGTTCACACCGGACAATCTGTCAGAGCAGCATGCAATTAAATTGTTGTTTGCGTCGAACAGTTCATCGTATGAAGGAATTCCACCGAAATCTTGTCCATCGCAAATTGAATTTTCTCTGTTGCCCTGATTGGTTTTAAAAATTATGTCCGTTGCAAAAATTAATTTGACAACATTTTTAAAAAGGTACTTGGTCCCTTTAATCAATGGCCAAGAGAGGTGTCAAACGACTATAATCTGTATCTTAGCCTATTTAAAGGGGTGGAAACCCTCTTCCGGTGCAAGGATTGGCACCTGAGCATTAGTTATACACATTCAAGCAAATCTAGAGCCTTAGTTCTTCACCTATTCCTCATATCCACTGCAAGGCCTATACTCATATCACTCCAATACTGTTCTAAGTTAAGAGTGTGATCCATAGTTTGTGACAGTCTGAAACTTATTACTCTTGGATTGCTCAATTCTAAATAGCTTGGTGGTGTGATCTTAACGAGCTTGCCATGGCATGTGTGGAAGTCCTAAATATGCTTTTGTAATTGAACACCCGAGCTAGGCAGCTAGAGGGGGCGAATAGAGGCCACAATTTTTTTACGCAACCGTTTTCACCAAAACCTGAATAACTTAACAATTATGTGTACCCATAGCATGCATGACTAAGAGTCATGAAATATGTGGGAATTTTTCCATTCATAATCATGGTTGTCAAGTGTTCAAAAGAGATGAATCAGTTCAAAGCTTGCTTTATGATGGGCGCGGATGCGGGGTCCCGATCTTCTGATGAGAGACGAAGAGGATAATTCGGTAGGTGTCACGGAGACCGAAACAATCCGGCTTCCAACCCCACAAGGAACTGAAAATCCCGGCGATCGATAAACCACCACGACAAGTGTTATCGACCGAACCAGAGGCACAATCGATCTTTCCACGAAGGATGGTTCCTACAAGCAACCGAAGAACGAGCAAGAACACAAGATAATCAATCACAATTGCGGATATAGATTAAGATCAACAGGGGTTCAGAAACTTGGTCTTGTTGGTCTGGCCGACACAAGAAGAACAAGGCGAAATCTCACACAACAGTGACGAAATCAACTAAACAAAACCCAACTAAAACAAAGCACGGTGGGGGACTTATATAGGGCGGTGGCCAAAGGAGGAGTGGCGCCCAAACAGGTGCCCTCGCACGCACAACCCTGACCCAGGGGTACACGGGCCTTGGGCCCAAAAATACAACGACGCAGCGCCGGGAAGTTTCTGTCTGTCAACTTATTTTCGTGATTCCCGTTGACTCAGATTGAATTTGGAGGTGTAGCTGGATCTATTGGAAAGCTTATCTCGTAAGCTTTCCGTAGAATTCTTATTTGCCTCATTTGGACGTCGTATGTGATCGAAGCGTCCGTTTGAAGGTGCACCGGTCATGTATGGCCGAACCAGACTTGACAGCGACTTCGACGTCCTCTCGACTCGGGTCCGGTGGTCAGGGACTTCTTTAACCTTGTAACTAACTTGCTGAAATTTCTTTGATGAATGCTTCAATGGCATGGCATGAGGATTCATGCCGTCTTGACTTTTTCCTACTCCATCAGCAAGCTCGTCAAAGACAGGAAGCTCGTCAGTGATGTCCTCATCACTTTAGAAATGAAGATCAAGCCAAATTACCAAAGAGATTTTCAGAAAAGCAAAAGCAGATTTGTTCTCACTTGGAGTACATAGATGGTGGCTTTCCTGTGCTCTTCAATTTTTTAGGATTTTTTGTCCAAGCAACTCAGCCGAAAATCTCATCCAAACTCTCTGTAGAAAAAAAAAAGGAAAATTCAAACAATACAGGTTGCTTTCTGCAAAACAAAAGTAGATTCTCCGGAGTTTGTTTCTACTTGAAGATGCATGGTGGTTTTCTGCTGACCTTAAATTTTTGGGAATTTTCGTCCCTATTTAACAATGAGTTGTGAAGCACTATGCCATAGATCTCCTCAAAATTCCTTCCACACAAAATATCAAAAATCAAGCACCACGAGCTATCAAAAACTTCGATAAAAAAGTTGGGGGCTCGCTTTTCACCTCGTAGCTCCCAAAAGGGCAAACCAGTGGACATTAAATTTTGACCACAAATGGTTATATGAGTCACACATCTTTTCCAACTGGAATCATCCCAAAATGATGTTTCTACATTTTTCTAACAAACTTTGACTGACTATTGCGCAGAAAATGTTTATGGACAGATTGCAACAGGTGAAGAATTTGATCTCTTGCCTCTCATATGGTTGCAAAGAGTGTGTCAAATCATATTATCAACCTCAAGGCATCATAGATCTCCAATAACCAGCAAGAAATCATCCAAGTTCATCTCAAAACAAGAGCACCAAAAGGAAAAACGAAAATAATAAAAACTGGGAGCAAATCAACGCAAGATACTCATGGAGAAGAATAATTTCATTGCATATAAGTTGGGGATTATAAACCACACTCCATATGGTCATAAGCACTCTAAGTGCTACCCAAAACACACCCAACTCACTCTCTCTATTAAAGAAATTTTCAGCTCTTAGGGGGATGAGGACGAGGTGCTCCCCTCTCCCTCTATTTGTAGCACGTGTGAGATGCCCTAAACCCTAGTGCCCATCTCCACCATTCATTTGAGGATGAGTGGTGTACAACTCACAAACTGCAAGACACACTCCCAAGAGGGAATATTCTCCACATATTCCCTTGGGAGATATCTTTGCAGCTTCCTCGGTCGCCAGCCCACGCCTGGGCCCACCGGTCCAACCAGCTTCGCCACCAGGTTACCGACGCCGCAGCCGCTAGCTGCCTCGGATTCCTTGCCATGGCTAAGCTTCTAAAGTACGCCACCTCATGTGACTGCCAAGTCATTGAACCCGGTCGCCTGCATGCCTCCGGACGCACTAGCCTCCAGTTGTCCAGGCTCAGCGTAAGCCACATACCCGTCGGTACTTGCATCACTGAGGTGAACACACACGAAACCAACACACCTTACCTCTCCTGTAAGGTTAGTATATCACAAAATTATCAACATCATAATACATTCGTGACACCATAATTATCAAGCCCTAACACAACACATGTTAGCTTAACAAATTCTACCGGACCACATTTGTTCAAAACTATTACCTAGCCCAAGCTTAGCACAATGGTCCAATTCCAGTTCCACGGCAATTTCCACAAATGCACTATTTAAAATTTTCAAAACAGTTCAAATTCCATCTTGTCATATATATTCATCATCAAACCAGGGTACCCTGCACATGGGTCTCAACACTCCCCCTTCATTAATATATTGACAAACGCTCAAAAAATATTTTGAAGTTTTTGGATTTATCGAACAAGGAATGTTGGAAATGCCGAATCACGCTTGGATAAAAAGATAGGAACACATGTGTTCAAAATCTCTAAGTCATGAAAGTCAAAACTTCCCAGGAAATTCTCCCCCTTTTTCAAGAAATGCATATTGATGTCTTTTTCAATTCTCCCCTTTTTGGCAATATAGACATCAAAAAAAATTAAGCGAACAGGCACAAAACATGATACAAATGCAAATGCAAGACCTAGGGAGGTTTGAAAATTATATTGAACGTGAAGCACATGGCAAAGATGCTCAAAGGAATGCAATTTTACTTCGGTGCTCACAAGTTCAAGAAATGTTAACAAACCGATTTTTTTTTATATTGGAAGATGTGGCTGGTAAATCACAATCCAAATGTCGCGGTCTAACAAGACATCAAGGCGGCTTCGATAGAACACCACATGTGTCGATTTGAAAGCAATGTAGCTTTCAATCGACATCTTAACAAACTAGCATTTTTCATTTTTTTATTGCAAACATTTTGATGCATCCACATGTTCAAAAAGAGCAATTGCTAGCAAGACACATCCCAAAGATCACTGGAAGTGGCCTCCTAGGTCACTCTCCTCATGTGTGTCTTTTTGCATTTTTGATTGAATTTAGACGGGAGAGTCTCTAGCCTCATACAAATGGCCGATAGTGCCCAGCATTATACTGAAGGAATCACAAGTCTTGGCTATCCGATTCCCTTCCAAGTTCATGCCTCTTGTCTGCAATGGCAAGCCATCTCGTGAACAATAATCAGTGAAAACTCTACAAAACCTGAAAATGCATATTGTTTGGTTTTTAAATTTACAGGAGCAAGATTTGGCCAACAGAAGATTTCACTAAGTTGTAAGGAACCAAAAGCAATGTCATTTTGGACTAGACACCAATTGAATGAGCTATCACAGGCTAAAATGTGAATAGTCTCGGCTTCTTACAAAGCCTAAATTCAAAAGCATAATAGACAAATCTCCAAAGAAAATAAGTGTATATGCTAATTCAAAATTTTTCGAAACTCTCCCTCAACAAGTGAGTCAACATTGCCCAAAAATGATGTGCAAGACGATCAGCAAGAAAATAGAGAGTCGAAAAATCAAGAAAATGCAACTGGGCAAATCACAAAAAATTAGGCAATAACAGAAATCACTCAATCTCAGACTTTCTCTCATCTGCCGCCTGCAACTTAAATGGAAAGAAAACTCCACACCTTGAATATTGGAGATACGACGCAGACCCTGTCTACCTAGAGACCTATAAAACTGTGTGGGATCAAACTAGCCAGAGGAGAGAAGGAAGCCTATTACACATGATAGAAACCTAACCACTAGATGAGAGTTTTGTGCCACAGCACTCTAGAAGTCTTAGTGAAGAGTGCTGACAGCCTACACAATATAACCAAGCCCGAATGCAACCTAAATGCAATGCAGGGAAAGCGGTAAATTATATTTCATATAATACAAGTAGCCTAAGCCCCCTTGACTACAAGCTAGCCAAGCTCACAACCTTGAACTCTCCCCTGAGAGCCTGAAAGTTAGCCTTGTTCAGTGGCTTTGTGAAGATATCAGCCAACTGACGGTTGGTCTCAGCAAACTGCAAGACTATATCTCCCTTCTCCACATGGTCTCTAAGAAAGTGATATCTCAGATAGCTCCCAAAAGGGCAAACCAGTGGACATTAAATTTTGACCACAAATGGTTATATGAGTCACACATCTTTTCCAACTGGAATCATCCCAAAATGATGTTTCTACATTTTTCTAACAAACTTTGACTGACTGTTGCGCAAAAAAATGTTTTTGGACAGATTGCAACAGGTGAAGAATTTGATTTGTTTCCCCTCATATGGTTGCAAAGAGTGTGTCAAATCATATTATCAACCTCAAGGCATCATAGATCACCAAGAACCAACAAGAAATCATCCAAGTTCATCTCAAAACAAGAGTACCAAAAGGAAAACTGAAAATAAGAAAAACTAGGAGCAAATCAACGCAAGATACTCATGGAGAAGAATGATTTCATTGCATATAAGTTGGGGATTATAAAACACACTCCATATGGTCATAAGCACTCTAAGTGCTACCCAAAACACACCCAACTCACTCTTTCTATTAAAGAAATTTTCAGCTCTTAGGGGATGAGGACGAGGTGCTCCCCTTTCCCTCTGTTTATAGCACAAGTGTGAGATGCCCTAAACCATAGAGCCCATCTCCACCATTCATTTGAGGATGAGTGGTGTACAACTCACAAACTGCAAGACACACTACCAACAGGGAATATTCTTCACATATTCCCTTGGGAGATATCTTTGCAGTTTCCTCGGTCGCCAGCCCACGCCTGGGCCCACCAGTTCAACCAGCTTCGCCACCAGATTACCGACGCCACAGCCGTTAGCTGCCTCGGATTCCTTGCCATGGCTAAGCTTCTAAAGTACACCACCTCATGTGACCGCCAAGTCATCGAACCCGGTCGCCTGCATGCGTTCGGACGCACTAGCCTCCAGCTGTCCACGCTCAGCGTAAGCCACATACCCGTCGATACTTGCATCACTGAGGTGAACACACACGAAACCAACACACCTTACCTCTCCTGTAAGGTTAGTATATCACAAAATTATCAACATCATAATACGTTCGTGACACCATAATTATCAAGCCCTAACACAACACGTGTTAGCTTAACAAATTCTACCAGACCACATCCGTTCAAAACTATTACCTAGCCTAAGCTTGGCACAATGGTCCAGTTCCAATTCCACGAAAATTTTCACAAATGCACTATTTAAATTTTTTCAAAACACTTCAAATTCCATCTTGTCATATATATTCATCATCAAACCGGGGTACCCTGCACATGGGTCTCAACACTCCCCCTTCATTAATATATTGACAAACGCTCGAAAAATATTTTGAAGTGTTTGGATTTGTCGAACAAGGCATGTTAGAATTGCTGAATCACGATTGGATAAAAAGATAGGAACACATGTGTTCAAAATCTCTAAGTCATGAAAGTCAATACTACCCAGGAAATTCTCCTCCTTTTTCAAGAAATGCATATTGATGTCTTTTTCAATTATCCCATTTTTGGCAATATAGACATCAAAAATATTGAGTGAACAAGCACAAAACATGATACAAATGCAAATGCAAGACCTAGGGAGGTTTGAAAATTATATTGAACGTGAAGCACATGGCAAAGATGCTCAAAGGAATGCAATTTTACTTCGGTGCTCACAAGTTCAAGAAATGTTAACAAATTGATTTTTTTATATTGGAAAATGTGGCTAGAAAATCACAATCCAAATGTCGCGGTCTAACAAGACATCAAGGCGGCTTCGATAGAACACCACATGCAACCTTTTGAAAGCAATGTAGCTTTCAATCGACATCTCAACAAACTAGCATTTTTCATTTTTTTGTTGCAAACATTTTGATGCATCCACATGTTCAAAAAGAGCAATTGCTAGCAAGACACATCCCAAAGATCACTGGAAGTGGCCTCCTAGGTCACTCTCCTCATGTGTGTCTTTTTGCATTTTTGATTGAATTTAGACGGGAGAGTCTCTAGCCTCATACAAATGGCCGATAGTGCCCAGCATTATACGGAAGGAATCACAAGTCTTGGTTATCCGATTCCCTTCCAAGTTCATGCCTCTTGTCTGCAATGGCAAGCCATCTCGTGAACAATAATCAGTGAAAACTCTACAAAACCTGAAAATGCATATTGTTTGGTTTTTCAATTGAGTGAGCTATCACAGGCTAAAATGTGAATAGTCTCGGCATCTTACAAAGCCTAAATTCAAAAGCATAATAGATAAATCTCCAAAGAAAATAAGTGTATATGCTAATTCAAAATTTTTTGAAACTCTCCCTCAACAAGTGAGTCAACATTTTACCCAAAAATGATGTGCAAGACGATCAGCAAGAAAATAGAGAGTCGGAAAATCAAGAAAATGCAACTGGGCAAATCACAAAAAATTAGGCAATAACAGAAATCACTCAATCTCAGACTTTCTCTCATCTGCCACCTGCAACTTAAATGGAAAGAAAACTCTACACCTTGGATATTAGAGATATGACACAGACCTTGTCTACCTAGAGACCTATAAAACTGTGTGGGATCAAACTAGCCAGGGGAGAGAAGGAAGCCTATTACGCATGATAGAAACCTAACCACTAGATGAGAGTTTTGTGCCACAGCACTCCAGAAGTCTTAGTGAAGAGTGCTGAGACCTACACAATATAACCAAGTCCGAATGCAACCCAAATGCAATGCAGGGAAAGCGGTAAATTATATTTCATATAATACAAGTAGCCTAAGCCCCCTTGACTACAAGCTAGCCAAGCTCACAACCTTGAACTCTCCCCTGAGAGCCTGAAAGTTAGCCTTGTTCAGTGGCTTTGTGAAGATATCAGCCAACTGACGGTTGGTCTCAGCAAACTGCAAGACTATATCTCCCTTCTCCACATGGTCTCTAAGAAAGTGATATCTCAGGTCAATGTGCTTTGTGCTAAAATGCTACAATGGGTTTTTGGCAATGTTGATGGCAGATGTGTTGTCACAGAGAAGTGACACTTTTTTGAACCAACCCAAAGTACTTCAAGGTAGAGTAGAGGCAGACAACCTGGCTACAATATGCCACGGCGGCAACATACTCAGCCTTTGCAGTGGACTGCGCAACACTCGACTGCTTCCTAATGGACCAAGAAATAAGAGAAGTGTCAAGGTATTGGCAGCTGCCAGAAGTGCTCTATCTATTTTACAACCAGCAAAGTTTGCATTTGAGAAGACTCTGAGAGATAGACAAGAGGCAGCAAAAAACCAGAGGCGAAAGTCTGCAGTCACACGGAGATAATGGAAGATCCGTTGCACCGCTTGAAGGTGAGACACTATAGGTGAGGCCTAAAAGCGGGCACAAAGACACACAACGAACTGGATGTCCGGCCGAATAAAGGTGAGGTAATGCAACGAGCCTATCATGCTACGGTACTCCTTCTGTTCGACTGGCTCACCATCCTCATCGGGCCCTAATGTAACAGTGGTCACCATCGAAGTAGATACCTGCTTACTATCAGACATTGCAAATCTACTCAACAGGTCTTTTGTGTACTTGCTCTGGTGAAGGAAAGTTCCCTCTGGTGTTTGTTTGAAATGAAAGTTGAGAAAGAAGTTGAGCTCCCCATCATACTCATCTAAAATTCCAAGCTCATCACCTCTGAGAACTCAGAAAAAAGAGCAGAGGAGGAACCACCAAAGATAATTCCGAGCTCATCATCGCCAGCTGTCTCGAATTCCTTTCCATGGCTAAGCTACTTGAGTACACCACCTCATGTGACCACCAAGTTATCGAACCCGGTCGTCTGAACGCGTCCGGACGCACCAGCCTCCAGCTGTCCCCACTCAGCGTCCGTCACGTACCTGCCAATACTTGCATCACTGAGGTAAACACACACGAAATCAACACACCTTACCTCTTATGCAATGTTAGTTTATCACAAAATTATCAACATCATAATCCATTCGTGACACCACAATTAGTAAGGCCTAACACACCACGAGTCAACTTAACAGCCCTAACACACCACGAGTCAGCTTAACAAATTCCACCGGACCACGTCCGTTCAAAACTATTACCTAGTCCAACCTCAGCACAATGGTCCGGTTCCTTGCACGGCAATTTCCACAAATATACCATTTAAAATTCTTCAAAACACTTCAAATTCTTGTCACATATATTCATCATCAAACCGAGGTACCCTTCACATGGGTCTCAACAGTAACATACTTGGAGCTTATGTACCCGAGTGGTGAAAAGCTACCTCGAGCAGTGGCGGAGGACAGAAGAATATTTTGGTATGGCGAATTTCATAGGACAGATATTAATAGCGCTTTTTCTAATCATCCTACGACTGACTTTGAAGCAAGTTTCGGTCGATTTTCTCACACACCTAGATGTTTCCCTTAGATCTTTTATATGTTTTATAAAGGTGCTTGATCTACGAACTAGAAAATCGACTAAGAGTTGCCTGATGTCAAAATGGTACCTACTAATAGTAGTTCGTGAAACCAAAATAATCCGTACATTAAAAATAAAAATAGTACTATAAAGTGAAATAGATGCAAAGAAAAAAATGTTTACGAAAGTACTATTTGTTACTAGAAAACGGTTTGACGATCGTTGGACACCATTGTCTGCTAAAAAATGTTTGCCAAAGTTAGATCTTAGTCTGCTAGATCCAAAAGATAACACTATTGTTCATCCATGATAGTACGATACCTACACTTCTAGCGATCCAACAGCACGCGTTTTCCAGAACATGAACAGCACAGGCAAGAACATCCTTTCCTACCGAAAACGGCATGAGCCGAGGAGGACGTGGCAATTACCGCTTGTTCATGTCGATGACGGCCTTCTTGCAGACGATGTTGGACAAGCGCGTGGCAGCCGATACCCTTGATGGAGGCGAGGCTCGCGGCCAGGCAATCGCTGGCGACCTGGCCTAGGCAGTCACGGCCTTGCGACCTCGCGGTCTCAACTCCCACCGTCCCATGAGGACGAGGCCATGACGAAGACGTGTAGGTATCGGACTCTCTTGACTCTTGGCTTGGGTTCCTAACCCAAGCGGCTAGGGCGGCGTGGCCTGAGGTGGCGGCATCGACCGACAGCGAGGACACGAGAAGCATCGGGTAAAGCTAACTCCTCCATCTCAAGGACGTTGTGTAGTGTGTACATGGGCACACAACAGTCAGAAATGATGTGCTTTGCAAGATTTGGTAGAAGGATTGGGATGGATTTTGCTGGTTTGGGATAGAGATTTATGTTGTTGAGCGAACCAGGGTTCCAGTTGGTCATGTGGTGTGGTATTTGTGCCACCGTTGGGTCGATTTTTGGGCAAATTGAGATGGCTTTAGCGTGGATTTTTTCTTGTCGAGTTGTCGAGTTTGCATATAAATGTGTCCACAAATTTATATAAGTTGTTAGGTAGTCATTGATTCAATCCAATTTATATAAGTTCAAAATTACAATTTAGTATTCTTTGATATTTCTTTATCTTTTTAGATTTCCTCAAGTGATCAGTGGGAGGCTGTGGAAAACAACCTAGTGCTTGAGCTGCAATGGATTGGGGATATTTATTGCTTTTAAGGTCAGTTAATTTTCGACTTAAGATTTCTAGCTCCTATGGTTATATTTGTTTCTCTGTTTTTGAATTTTGCCTTTTCTCTTTTTTACCAGCAGGTTAAAAGAATTGCTCCCGAATAATTTCTCTCTATGCTACATAGTGTTGCCTCCCCATACTACTGTTATTGAAATCCAACTGTATTTATGTTGCTATGTACAATGTACTGATGAATATTTGTATTACTTTGTCATTTGTGACTTCATAATTAATTTATTTAAGTGAAAAACTATGGATTTATTTGTGATGACAATTTGTGAGCTATAATTGGGCCTTTCGATAAATTATGACGACAAAATATGTCAGAACATTACGCCATGTCATCTGCGACGTCATCTACCATTCCATGCATTTGCCATGTGGCATTAGCTCAGTTACTCGCCCATGACGTTTTCTCTTTCAAATTGTGACGATTCATGGCGTCATAATTTTTATGACAATGTATTGATCGTCATTAAATCTGTGACGTTTTTTCGTATTTTGTCACAAAAGACCTTTAGAGACGCACATTCTGTGACAAACAAGTTTTCGTCACAGGATCGTCACAGATAGTATACGGTGACAAAAAAATCCCTGTTTTTGTCACAATTTTATTGTCACAGAAGGCTAAATTTCTTGTAGTGTTTGACAATCGTTGGACACCATTGTCTACTTAAAAATGTTTGCCAAAGTTAGATCTTAGTCTGCTAGATCCAAAAGATAACACTATTGTTCATTCATGATAGTACGATACCTACACTTCTAGCGATCCAACAGCACGCGTTTTCCAGAACATGAACAGCACAGGCAAGAACATCCTTTCCTACCGAAAACGGCATGAGCCTAGGAGGACGTGGCGATTACCGCTTGTTCATGTCGATGACGGCCTTCTTGCAGACGATGTTGGACAAGCGCGTGGCAGCCGATACCCTTGATGGAGGCGAGGCTCGCGGCCAGGCAATCGCTGGCGACCTGGCCTAGGCAGTCACGGCCTTGCGACCTCGCGGTCTCAACTCCCACCGTCCCATGAGGACGAGGCCATGACGAAGACGTGTAGGTATCGGACTCTCTTGACTCTTGGCTTGGGTTCCTAACCCAAGCGGCTAGGGCGGCGTATGCAAACAAAGACAGAGCGGACAGCCTGGGCCGCACCGCAGTCGGCAGGTAGAGCTAGCGAGCTGAAAGGGGACTGGGTCTAAGGCTGGCTCCCTTGAAACGTCCTCTACTTTAAAATAGGAGACGGATTCTTCTCCTATGTGCTTCAACAAAATTCCTTATTACGTTCCCTAAAATAGAGATTGTCTATCCATTCCTTTATATGTAGGAGTTCTCTTTCCTTCCCTATACAATTCTTTATATAGAGAACACTGTTGGAAATGAGAGAAATATAGGGAGATATTTTTTTTTAAGGAAGCCTGTATATTAGGTTATAGCGGATAAAATTTAGGGATTCCTGTTAGAGAAAGCCTAACGCGGGGGACTAGGGGGTCTAACGGGCTAGCTAGGTATGGCATGGGTCATACCATGCCATAATGGGACTTCGCCCCTGACCTCGAGTGTATAGAGGCTGTGAGCTCGAGTAGGAGCCAGTCCTTGTAGAAGGGCTTGCATCAGCGAGTAGGAGGAACTTGAACCACGGTACAAATTATCGTGTCCCTCCTTTATTTCAAGCACTTTCTCTCTCTACAAACTCAATAATACAAGCTGCGCATTGTAACAATATATCTATATTTATGACTAGAATAGTAATGACCAGAGGTTATATGTACGTATGCTTGAAGAGAGAAATCTATGCCAAAAAAAAACTCTACTCTCCAGATGCGAGCTAACCTACCTGATGCTTATGTAGTCTAATTGTTCTATACAAACACATATGACACGATGACAATGATAGGGATTATGCATTTGAGCGTGTTAGCTTGCAGGACACCTACCAAAGAGTATTTATTTTGGTATCATCAACCACTTTTGGGAGGTCAAGGACAATACATCTTAGCTGATTGTTTTTGAAGCAACATCTTAGCTGATTGTCGAATAACCATGGCTGGTGGTCTCTGGCGGACCAAGAATCAAATGAGTGAATGGCGCTAAAATAAGACAGTTAAGGGAGCTTTTGGAATCGAGAAAACCTATCCTTGTTGTTCCTACATTCAAACATGTGTCGAGTGACACATCACAAGCTGACACACAGGGTACAAATCTCTCATTTGCAGATGATAAGTTTCGAAATAGCAAGCGATCTTTCAGATGCTGACTGCACGACTGTGCAGTTCATTTTGCTTCGTACGCTATCCTGGCAAGTTTTTAATGCTTGCAAAAGAAATCCAAAATTTACATATTCAAATGTCTTACATTTGTGTCTCAGAGCCCAAAAAAAATAGTTTTTTGAGTTCCACAGGAAAATGACATGGTCACTACAAGGCTAAACTAAACAAATCCATCTAAAAAACTTACCAAATCCGTGCCGTTCATGCAGACGTAAAATTTTGTTAGCTACTCCACATCAATCCCTGAAAACTTGCAATGACGACAAAAGCTACAACTCCACAGTAGATGTTTCCGAGACTTCTTTTGGAGTAACCCACGACTGAGAACTGTGTAGAGGTATTTTGAGTCTCGAAAATTAAAATTTAGTGACATTCTCACGAACAACTTCTTCCATAAACAAGACTGCATTAGGAATTAGCCATCTCAATGTAGATAGCGTATATTTTGCACGTGAGTGAAACAAATGATGCTGCAATGGGGACTTATGATTAATAGAGAGCACCATTCATGCTAACTTCGCAAGTTCATCCACTCTCAAGGTACCTTCTTGAACCACATCTGATAGGAAAACTTGTGCTCGACTATTTCTCTGCAATCCCATTCCTTGGTTCACATTAACCTTTTTTTCAACATGAGTACATACTTTATTTTCTACAAAATGCTTATTAGCACTTACATGCTTGACCAACTCGTTTCTCCTCGTATGCTGGAAAATTGGTCCTTGTGGAGCTGTCCTTGCAAAGGTAACAGATTTCTTATATACCACATCCGCATCAACTGCATCACTCTCATCCAGAACAAGTGCCCTACCACTGTCTATGGCCTGTCTTATAAGAAGTAACACTCCCTCCATGTACAAAGACACCGGATCATCACTCTCTACAACATCTCTGCCTCCTATATTTTCATTGTTTCTACTTGTCTCCAATAATTCATAAATCTCATGACTTCTGCCCACTATATGAGGGAAAGCCTCCATTTCATCAGGAGATTGTTCAGAACTTTCACACTTATTAGGAGGCCTCTCAAATGGCTCCCCATTTTCTCTCTTGTCTGATCGGATGGTTTGGCCAAATATTGCAGATTTCAGAGATGGATCCACAAAATAATTCACTGGATTTAAAGAGGAAAACTCTACTGGAGCAGCAGATGATGGCTCAGTTCCATCTACACCCACAGAATTACACAAACCAGGGACTGCAGGTGAAGAACTCCATTTAACCATCTCAACAGGGTCCTCAGCATTTCCTGATTATGTAACCTTGTCATTCAAACGTCCTTTTTCATTGAATAGTTGGCCACTGGCCACATCAAAATTATTTTCTTCTAATTGAGGAAGAGATGATTTCCAATCATTTCCCCTCCACATGAGTATATGCTCAAATTCAAAAAACAATAAGATGCATGGAACTAGATCTTGCAAAGGTAGAGTTAATAAATTGTTGAACAAAACAACTATTCCATCCAGTCACATAATACTTGACGTTTTAGCCTTGTCCTAAGTCAAAGTTTTAAAACTTTATCTATAAAAATCTTTTAAACTATTTGGATCATGTATATAGAAACCGTACATATAAATTCATCTTGAAAAACACTTTCACAATATCATATTTTTATGGATTTTGTAGACATATTTTATTAGTAATTGATGGTCAAAGTTGTATTTCGAAAATCGTGTCAATGTCCAAAACGACAAGTATTATGGAACTAGAGGAACTATATCATAAGACATTGTAATGAGAGATTGACCAGACCTTTAGTTTAGCTCTGATTTTTCTGCAATCGCTTTTGTTGAGGCCTGAGCAATCAATCCGAACAAGATCACATTCTTGAAATGCTTCTCTGACTTTCCCCGCAAGGTTAACATAAACACCATTTTTCCCTGTACATAAGAGATACAATGCTTGGATTGAAATATTGCATGTGGACGTACAATAGCAACCTAGTATATAAATTAAGACTTCAGAGAAGCTAAAACATATCATTTTATCTTCATCTAATTACAGTTCCTTTTTCTACAAATGGCACCAGTTTCTAACACATTTATTATGGTAAATACTTCAATTTCACACCAGCCTCTCAAATTTTTTGTTGACCAAGCTTCAAATGCGAAATTTTGTTATGGGCAAGCGCAATAGAAGACAAATAGCCCATAAATAGCACCAAGAGTACTGCAGCACCGCAAACAGTGCCATGGTACTGTAGCACGGGATTAGTTAGGGGATTAGTTAACATTATATCGAGTTTTGAATTAGATAAGATCAGTTTGTTTAAGAGATAAGATTACTTAAGATTTCTTTCTTAGAGTCCAAATCTTTTATCCCTATAAAAGAAATGAGTCATGTATATTTCTATTCATCCAATCAATGAAGTAATTTGATCTCATAGATGGTGGCTTCAAATAATAGCCTAAGCGCTAGCTTTGACAACAGCTCGTCTCGCCCACATCAAGGGCAGTATCCCCACCTCATTGTGTGCTTTATTTCATCCAAATCTAAAATCTGAAGCTGTAGCAAATAAAGCAGTTCAGCGATATACTGCTAAGCAGGTTTCGTGCCATATGGCTAGTTACTGGTCTAGGACCACACAAAACATACCGTGCTAACACTTTTAGGCAAAGCAAGTTTGAAAACCTAGAAGTTCAATGTGGGCTTGGGCATATGGGGTATATATGTTTACACTAACCAGCTTGATGGAATAGTAACAGAATTATGTGACACTAATTGTGCAAACATTTGTTTCAGAAATTCTTATTACTCAAATATGTTACACAATGAATAAATGAGTATTTGGTGTGTGTTTGTTTTTTCTTCTTTGGCTTTTCTTTCTTTTTACTATGTAATCTCCCGAGTCAATATATTTAAAAAACCGTTCAAAGCAACAAGTACATACAAATAAACAATGTTACCAAGTTTGCAAATTGGTAGTAACTGGCGTCCTCTCTTGCGCATTTCTAGTGCCTCATTTAGAGTTAAACCATCTGGGACCTTTTTGACCAGGCGAGGGTACACTGGTGCAGCAGGCTTCCAGAGCATTAGTGGAAAACTTGGGCGAGTCCTGTAATTGTAGTTTCTACCACGGAAAAGATATATAACACCCCCCTATCGGTGAATTACTTTGCCTCCAACTTTTTCCTGCTCAAATGTGAGTTGTTAGAAAATTAATTGGAAAACAACTTCCTTCCAGAAAAGAGAGAGACAATAAAAGGGCAAACACAGAAAGGAGTTAGTAATTAGCAGAGTTGGATTTGAGACTCCTTTTAGTTTCTTCACATGGGCTTTGTTATTGATGGAATAAAAAAAGAGCTACAAATTTATCTCGTGTAAAATATGAGAATTCCAAGATTTAAAGATAGGTGAGTAGCTGACAACGATTTTGAACAAAGTGCTGTACACAACAAATGTGCTAAGA
Source organism: Raddia distichophylla (assembly GCA_005191435.1). NCBI lineage: Eukaryota > Viridiplantae > Streptophyta > Magnoliopsida > Poales > Poaceae > Raddia > Raddia distichophylla. The sequence goes on along the minus strand of SPJY01007910.1, from coordinate 3,809,399 downwards.
AAATTAACCATGATATATCAATAGTATCATCTTTTGAGATAAACGATGCAAAAATGAAGCAAAGCATAGCGAAAATACAATTGATATTTAGATTTTCAGAGGAAGTTGACAAAGTAGCATAGTGGTGCTATAGTTGCAGAGAAAATAGCACTATAGCAGAATAGCGGACAATTTAACAGCATAGTTATGTTTACGGAATTTTAACAGCACTACTAATTGAACAGAGGGAGGGAGTTACCTCTAGCTGCCGGCAGACATTGTCCATATCAACTGTACATACACCTTTGCATTTTATCTTGCAAATTCTCTTTCTCTTCCAGTGTGCATGCACATTCTCCAACATATTGTGTGTTAAACCGTCTCTACCTGCAGATATAACAAACAGTGGGACACTGGGACTAGGATGTGGAAATAGATTTATTGAGATCAATGGTATCTGTCAAGATAAAGAGTACTGTAGCTCGATTGCTATGTTCATGTGGGCCCCGACAGACACATAATAGGAGCTTAGGACTGCACATGTTAACCAAATGGCAGTAACACTTACGACTGCACATGTTAACCAAATGGCAGTAACATGCAACAACAAAGAATAATATCCAGATAAGTTAGGAAGTTAGTGATATGATTATGATTGGTTGCCATCCATTAGAGATTGGTTAGGATAAGATCATATTAGTTTCTATTAAATAAGATTAGTTATATTTTAAAGAATGTTTTCGTAAGGTCCAAGTCAACTATTCTATTAAAGGGATATCATGTATACATTATCACACAGGCAAAGAATCAAAGCTTGGAATAGTACCGTCGACGTTTGCTAAATCAAGGGGTGTCGGCAATGAATTAAACGGGGCTATGCGCTGGATCTAAAGCTCGATGGTAACACAGGACAAGGGATTAGACAGGCTTAGGCTCTCTCGGTGGAGGTAATACCCTAGTCCTGTGTTATTGGGATTATGACGATCTGATAATCAATGTCAAGGATGTGAATCTATGCCTAACCAGGGTCCCCTGCCCGCCTTATATAGTGAGGAGAGGCAGGGTTACAAGATAGAGTCATGTTCGGTTACAAGGTATAATTTCTATTTCTATCTTTCCTTCCCGGTCATATAGTTATCCGAGATTACAATCAAGTCTTTCCTGCTCGGGATAGATTTCTAGAAGCGTCCTGCCTTGCCGTATGGGGCAAGACACGACCTAGGCTATGCGTGTTGATGTATGGCCGGCTCGGCCCACCCCCTATCAGGTGATCTTCACGCATTCCACAAGAACCAACTGCGCGACATGGAACTGATCCACCAACCTAATAGAGAGATCCCCTTGCTCGAGTCCTCTCCTCATCTCTCAGGGCTTATCGTAAGAATGATGTTTTCAATGTTTTAGACCCAGGTGGAATACCTCTCTTAAAAGATGGATAGACCCTAACCAGGAAAATAATTTATCTGAGCTAATGTCTCAAGGAGGTCTAGGATTTCAAAGCCTATACATTCAAAATAAATGCCTTCTTAGGGCATGTTCTTTTGAGCTGATGTGAACGACTAAAATGACTAAACTTCGAGAGTTTCTCGAGGTAGTCTCGAGATTCGAATCCATTTTGTTTGACTTGCTTTTTAAAGTGTTAGGACCCACCTTCAAAACAGCGAAAAACGGACTCAAAAAACTCAAAACATGTCTTTTTAAAACGTAGATAAGTCGTTAAGCTGTTAAGCTGTTAAGCTGAAAAGAACTGGGCCTTAGGAAATGGTTGTTTAAACTATTCAATGAAGAGGATGTGTGGCAGCGCTAGTTAAGAAATAAATATTTTTCAGGCTATACACTTTCTCAAGCCTAAAATAAGGTTCTCAATTCTAGAGAGGTCTCATGAAGGTAAAAAAAGAATTCCTTAGGTGGGGATCCTTCCATATTAGGAACGGGACTCAGATTAGATTTTGGCAGGATCATTCTCCTATTTGTGACAGATTCCAAAACTTGTTTGCGCTAGTTCATGATAAGCATGCCACAGCCCAACGAGTATTGAGTTCTATTCCTCTAAATGTTTCTTTAAGGAGAACTCTAGTTGGTTCAAAACTGTGTGGCTTGGCAATTGGTAGTACACAAATTAACAAATGTTGCTTTGACAGATGAACCGGATGTTTTCCGTTGGAATTTAACAAAGAGCAGAAATCTCTCAGTGCACTCATTGTATGATAAATTTATTTATTCCAACATTGGTTGTCCAAATAAATTAATTTGGAAACTCCAAGTTCCGTTAAAGATCAAAATTTCCCTTTGGTATTCGGATAGAGGAATCATTTTAACAATGGATAATCTTGCTGAGCATGATTCGATTGGTAGCCAAAAATGTTGTTTCAAACAATTGAACATCTTTTCCTCAATTGTCATTTAGCTAAAGCTATTTGGAGAGTCATTCAAGTTGCTCTTGGATTAAGTGCACCCTCCAACCTGGCCCAAATGTAGGGGGATTGGCTTTTGGGGTTGAACTTAAAAACAAAGAAACTAGTTTGGCCTGGTATCAGAGCTACCTTTTGGGCAATTTGGATGCGCCAAAATGATATTGCCTTTGAAAAAATAAAAAAATTCACTTTTATGCATGTCACACTGGTTGCAGTACTTGGCATCATTGCAGCAGGATGAAGATAAAATAGCATCACAAAGGCTTGTCAAGCTATGGAGGCCGTGGCCTTAACCTTCTTCAACCATGGCTGGCATTTTCTAAATAGGGTTGTGGGCGGCTAAATTTGTCTTTTACTGTCTAATCTTCCTATATGGCAATGGGTTGACTGTTAATTTGCTACAATGTAATAAGGTTGTGTACATTTCATGATGTAGAGACCAGAAGTCCTTTCTTACATTATCTAAAAAAAGCCTGGCTAATGTCTAAATTGAGAAATATTGATCTGAATGACGATAGAGACAGCTGTAGGTGGCTACCAATGAAGAGGAATTTTCTGTATGCTCTATGTATAAAAAGTGTAATGCAACCTTGAATAATGTAGGCTACTCTTCAATTTGGAAATCCAAAATACTACTGAACCTTCGTCTTATCATGATGGATGCTATTCTAACAAGGAAAAAGAAAAGAAAAATTCAACTTGTGAGTTCTGTCCTGATGTGGAAAGCATAGAGCAATTATTATTGGGTTGCAAATTAAGCAGTGAAAAGTGGTGTGGTAGCTTTATGCATAGAGTGAAAAGTTTTACCATGGAACATTAACCAGTTATTTCAGTGGATGAAAACTGTTTTGCCCAAAACAGAAATCTGCATGTTTGCTGGGCATTATGGAATAAAAGAGATGCAGTCTGCTTTGGTCTAGACTTCAAATCTTCAATATTGGACAGGGCTTCTCAAGGCGGGTGTCAGGGAATCTTGCATTTCTCTAATGTTTTCAGAATATGTGGTGAACGGTTGTTTCTGTTTTTTCAAAGGAAATGGAAATAGGGGCATAGCTTCTTCTGCAAAAACTCAAAAAAATCAGAAATATTACGGTGAGTGACATATGAAAATTATTTCATCCCCCATTTAGTCTAATTCCTTAATTTTTCCCTGGTCTTCGGGCTTGCACTTAACTTGTTACTTGGCTGTAACATTGCCGCCCTGACTCCAAGGAATTAGAGGCTTTTTCATTAAGGGCCTGTTAGGGAGCCCACTTCCCCTCTGGGATCTCGGCCTATTCCCTGGGGCGGCGACCCCCGTGGGAGATCTCCACTGGTTAGATTGCGGGAGTGTTTGGGAGCCCACCAACCCAGGGTTATTCGGCAATTCCCCCGACCGAACCCTAGGGAAATCGGCCTCCACGGTGGACTCGTGGTTTTTCTCCCCTCCCCTCCCCTCCCTCCCTCACTCACGTCGTCTCCTTTTCCAGCGCCGCCTCCCATTACCTTCGCCTCGGGCTGCTCCTCCGCCTCCAGCGCCTCCTCTCGTCGCCTCCGCCTCCCGCCCCCTCTGCATCCTTAACCCTAGAGACGCCTCTTGTCCCCTCCGCCTCCTGTTTCCGTCGCAGCCATCCTCCCAGTCTACACTGCAACTAGCGCTTGCCGGATCTGGTTGTCTCCGGTGCTAGAGAGGAGCTAGCCTGACACCACCGGTGTGGGGAGTAGGAGGTGTTGGATCTGGTTGCCGCTGCCTGAAGTCCTGCTGCCACCTCCATTCCCCATCTCCTAGGTATGTGTGGTTCTTGGTCTCGCCAATCGTTTGCTAAAGCGATCTAATATGGTATATGTTGTTATTGGCCTCGCCAATCTTTTTGGGTGATAGATTAGGCTATGGATTAGTTAGGCATGTAAAGATTCGGATTTGATGCACTACCGGGTTCAGTCATGTTGAATTTTCTTCTAGGAGCTGAGCATGCGTTGTTGAATTTAGCCTATATTACCTCATGATTTGAGCATGTAGCCTGCCACACCATGGTGACAATGAGATATATGAGAGGAAGACCCACCCTATTGCATGTCCAGTGGGAGAGGCAATGGTGACAATGGTAATTCATTGCCCCCAGGCAAGAATCTTCACCTGTCACGCATCTCATCATTTCCCCAATTCTTGTGAATTTAAGCAAATGTGCAGTGGGAATCAATGCTTCGGTACATGTACGTTTAATAACTCAACATCATTTCCTCATGTTTGCCTCATGTTTCAGTATATCAGTGTCATCTCACTGTATTGGAACTGTAATGACTTACCTCATGTTTCAATATATCAATGTCATCTGACTGTTTGTGCATGTTGAGGTATAGCATGTCAACTTACCTCATGTTTCAGTATATCAGTGCTTAGCTATTAGTTCTTTATCTGATATTGTCAAATGTCGTAGAAAAACAGTCCAAACCAAATATTAGATTGTTGAGTTCTCCACTTGGTTGTGCAGTCATAATACGAACATATGTAAGTAGTATAGATGTATGACATGTCTGCAAAAGAAAAATGGTGTTGTATGATAATAACACCACCCATCAAGAGATCATCAGACAAAGAAGTTTGTTCTCTAATTAACTATTGCTTGTGGCATAGAATAAAATGTTGCTTGTCATTTTTTTTTCCTCATATGACCTCAGTCTAATTAGCAACATCTCTATAGTACAAAGCTTAAGCGTTACAAAATTGCATTGAAACAAACGCGAGCATCATTTGAATAGCTGATCAGTACCAGGTTTTGTTTCTAGAGTTCTAAACATGTGGTCTCCTGCTCAGCTAACAAGTTGTATAGTACTTGGTAATGTTTAGAACATATGAGATTTCACAAGAGAGTCCCCCTGATCAACATCAAAGTTCTTTTTTTATTAATTAACAGTTATTTGGAATTGAAATAGTAATTTGTGATTACAATAATTAATCTTAGGTATGCACTATCCTATTAATGTATTCCTGCACCTTAGCTTAGTAGATTACTAATTTAAACTTCTATGTGCCCCTCTTATTTTGTTCAATCTGTGTGCTCCCTCCCTACCTTAGCGGTGTTAATAATTTAACATGGATGAATCTGAGCATACTACTACTAGTTTTTTTCCCTAACTTCTCAAATATTGGAACCCAAAATCTCTGAATGGTGATATGATCTGCTTGGTTAGTTCAGTTCAAGAGCAGTGCAACTCTCTCTCTCTCTCTCTCTCTCTCTCTCTCTCAGAATTCTTGCCCGTACTTACTTGGTAAGTTTAGTTGAAGAGCAGTGCAGTTGATGATTGAAAAGCAAGTCCTTTACATTCTTTTTCGTGATGCAGGTTTTCAAGCTCTCGTGCAGTATCAAATAGCATTTGATACTATGGAAGCATTTGTTGCTTTTGATGCTTCTAAGACGTTTGAGGGGATTACATTCTTTACGACAAGAAGCTATGAAAGAATTTGGTGTTTTTTATTTTCTATTTATGGACGTCATTGAATCAGTGAAATGCCCAAGTGTGGTGCTTTTTATGTACTATTTTGATGAATGAACGTTGTACTGTCACGGTAGCTTATTAGCAGTATTGATTGGCACATTATAATTTTTTCCTGAATTTTCTGGATGTTAAAATCCATTAGTTTTGAATTTTATTTTGTGATATATTGTGCTGTCTTGGTGGTGAAATTTTTGGGTGGTATGTCACCTTGCATTCATGCTACGTTCAGGTTCCTGGTAGCTTATAAACAGCGTGCAGGACTTTGACTACGGGTCTGTTTGGATGGCGGCCGCACCGCGCCACGCCGCAGTCGCGGCCGCCACGCCGGTGCCGGCGCCCGTTTGCTTGCCGCCGCACCTTAGCCGCGCCTCAGCTCGCTAACCACCGCGCAGTTCATTTTTCCCGCCTGCGGCTGCCTAATCCCCGGGTGGGTGAGGCACGTGGGGATTCTTTTCCAGGATTTCATATGGGCCCATAAATTCCCGTCAGGGGATATTTGTCCAAGGGAGTATCTTCCGCAGCTCCCAAATGAACCCTAAAAAGGAGAGAGAAGGCCATGGATGGAGTTGCGGTGTAGAGACGGGGAGGAAACTCACCGATATTTAGCTGCCGCTTTGTTTTGAGGCTGCCGTGGACGAGTTGGGTGATCTCCTCCTTGGTGAGCGGCTCCCCGAGCACCTACTCCCGGGACGCGGCTTGGTACCTCGGCTCCATCCCGGCGAGGAAGGGCCCTGGAGACTGCACGGGCTTCACCCCCTTTTTGCCCGGCGGTGGCGGCACAAAGGAGTCAAACTCAGGCAGCTCCTTCCGGCTCTTGGGGAGCGGCTTCCTCCCGATCCACGGGCGCGGCGTAGCCTGCGGCCCGAACGGCAGGAAGGGGGCCTCGCGGAGGGCGATGGGGCGAGCCCGTGGGGCCTCCGTGTAGCTGTACTGGAACTCGAAAGGCGCGCCACCGAGGAGGTAGGAGAGACCCTGGTCGGTGACGCGGACGCCGGCGGCTGGCTCCCTGGTGTCCGGGATGGGGATCTTCTTGGCGCGGCGGCGCTCGGCTGGGGCAAAGGCCGGATGGGACGGGGATGGGACGGGGGCTCGGCCTCGGCGGTGCTCGGTGTCAGCAGCAGGCTTCCTGCGGTGGGAGACGGAGACGCGGAGACGTCGGGGATGGGGGCACTGCGCTGGGGCTAGGAGGGAGCGTGAGGTGGTCGGGTAGTTTGTTGCCATGGTTGGAAGGAATGATGGATCGTCCCCGTCCTCTTGCTTGGGGTTTATCTGCTGCACAAATGTTTCTTCCGCTCCATTTTGCGTATCGCCGAAGGACCAGGACGGATGCTCATCGGAACAAGGGATTAGAATCCCCACAAAACGGGATCCCCACAAAACGGGATAGAAATGCCCTGCCTATCAATTGTAGACAAAACAATCTGTAACACCTCGGTTTCTCGAGAACCCAGAATACTACTAACTATCTAAAATCTTTAAAATTTCGATATCACCTCCTTTGTTTATATAGACATCCACGACGGACAATTTATATCCAAAGAACAAATAAGCATTTCTATCGACTAGTAGCCAATTTAAAACCTATAATAATTACAACTCTCGATTATATACATAAGTCAACTATTTAAATAAAACTCATATGAAACCAATGCACTAATTTAACGTGAGAGGTAATGAGTGCTCAAATCCAGGTTCCATTTTTTTATCCCCATACATGATTGACATCATCTGTACCAAAAACTAAATAAAAGTAAGAGTGAGTATTCAATAATACTTAACAAAGTATATGTATAAATTAGGAAAATTCAAAATACAAGAGCAACAAAATCATTTCCATAAATTCATACCCTTCATTCTCACGAACATAAACAACTGCTAGTCCAAATACTCCAAATAGATCACTCCTCATCCATTCAATGCAATGCACATGCGTCTATACTGTGAGCTCATACCAGTATAGCTAGATGCGCACCCGTTGATGAACACTTTACACGTCCTTTTCAGGCCGGGACCAATTACTCCACTCCCGTGGAGTGTCTACCAAGTAGGATTTTAGAGCACTCCGGACTAGTCACTTTTGACTTTCTCACCGACCTCACCGGACTAGTCAAAAGTGACTTTCTCACCGACCTGGCTCATATGCACATGATGCAAAATCTCCTCTATAACCCACTTACCACAAACCTTCATTTTTGAGCAATGTAAATAGCATAAATAGACGGTTCACATCACATAGCTACAAAAACCAAGCCTCCATCCACATCACAAGGACAAGCATAGAGCATTAAACCACTTAGCCATATATTATCCTACCAGTATTTGTTTAACATATACTTGCCTTTAGCCGTGAGAATTAGGATGCATAGATGGCGCCGATCCCGCACAAACGCCTACAAAAGAATAATAGATCTCAATGTAGCACTTCCATTATCAACATTAGAAATAACCTAGGTTGCCCCCACCCACATCTCGTACTCCTCGCCTCTTAAACTATCTCGATAACTCCATCCAAACCTAGAAAACCAACAATCTTCAATTTCTAGACAGCAAGCACTAAAATAGCAATATCTCCAAAACCACTTATCTATTTTCTGCGTTCTTATACTCAAAACGAAGATAATACATAGACACACCATTCCTTTCATATAGCCATGACCTGAATCCCAACCGAACTAGGTCAAAGCTTCATTCGAACCTGCTGTCTAAGATCAACAATCTACTAATATCTCATCCCTCCAACCTAATCCTCCCATACCCACGATGGTTATCATCTAAGACAGGGAAATCTCAAGAGAACATGTCTAATTTCACTTTCTAATCCTACAATAACAAGAATCAAGTGCTGCCCAGGTCTCCCCTCTCCTTCCTCATCTCTTCTAGGTAGCACAGACCCCATCTCCTTCTTCCCTCTCCTTCCCCACTGCCTCCACAACACTGCCCAAGAGCAGATCGAGGAAACATTAGCGAATGGCGGCGGTTACCTCGTGCAAAGAGCGACGACGCGGGCACGGCGTCGCTGACGGAGGCTGCACAGCACGGCGGCGTCGGCTGCACGGCGAGGCACGGCTGGACGGCGGCGACGACCACAGGGGCGGCGCGGCGGCAAGACGGCGGCGGCGCAGCTAGGCGACGGGGAAGGCGGCGGCTAGGTAAACTTCCCAGGAGGAACCCGATGGCCTTCACACCCCCCCAATCGGTTTCATTACCCATACGTGGGCTGGGCTGGGCCACCGGCCCAAGAACGAGCCATCGCAACATCTTTTTGCTAAAACATGGCATGTTTTAATCAAACCAAACAATTTTTGTAGTCTTGATTTATTATTCAAACCGATCAATATTTCAAGAGCCCTAGCGATTTTGCTTTCCCCCTCACTTCATTCAATTTATTTTTAAAATATATATAAATTGCGGAAAATAAAAAAATGTGACTCAAGCGGGATTTAGCTAAAAACGGAATTTGGAATATAATTGGAATTATTCACTTCAACTTCATGAGTGCTTCACGGTTGCTACCATAGGTTGTTTAAAGTGTTTGGTGTGAAAAGAAACAATTTTTAAAGTGCTTCTTAAGGAGTACATGTATGTAAAAACCATGAGAAATAGTTTTCGAGAAATTGTTGGCACCAAAAGTTAGTTGGCACCGACCGCACAAACAGGTATGTCATGTACACATGTATACTAGGCTCTAAACGTATCTTCAATGGTGTCTCTTTGGGGGCGATATTTGTTTTGCGAAGATATTAGACCTTTTAGATGCTGCGCGACATTCTATCGATGACTAGGAGACGGGTTTCACTGGCCGAGCTTACTTAGTTGGAGTGAGGCCCAACCACTGCCCTTCTCCCTCGGCTACATAGGTATGTCTGGGGGAAGGTCAGGGGTTGGCCGGAGCTACAAGACAGGGACACGACGATTTTTATCCCGGTTTAGGCCTCAACTGCAGGATAACAACCCTACGTCCGGTTCTCGTTACTTTATTTGGTTAAAAGTGGTTACAGAGCAAGGCCAAGCCTGAAGAGCTCGAACAAGTGCTCCAGACACTGGTGCAGGCGTTCTTAGCTACGTGAGGGGAAGAACTCCCTCTTTTAATTGTCGAATCATAGGCTAGTGCTTGTGTGTTGATTCTACTAAGTTCTCTAGAGAGGAAGTCCTGGAGGTAGATGAGGTTTGCTTCGTCCATGTGAGCATGATCAGATTCCTTTCGCCATTGGCCCCTTTTATAGGCATGTTGTTCGGGCACTATAGATCCCCTGGCGATTCACAAGACACACGAATCTCTATTGGCCAATAATCACCTTACTTCTGATCTACGGGATCCTTTGTGTAGTTTGTCGGGTAATAGCAAGTGGCTATCGACTCATGATAACGGGCCCACGCCTTTTTAGTGTCAGGTGGTGATGGGAGCGAAAGCGGGGTCTCGATCTTCTAGTGAGAGACGATGACATAATTTTGGTTGGTGTCATGGAGACCTAAGCGATCCGGCTCCCAACACGAACGTAATTGGAAATCCCAATGATTGCTAAACCACTACAACGATTGTTATCAACCGAATCAAAGGCTTCATCGACCTATCCATAAAGGACGGTTCCAGCAAGCAACTGAAGAACGAGCAAAAGCATAAGACAAGCAATCTTACAATTGTAAATATATGGTTAAGAGCAAACACAATATGGGTTCCAAAATCTTGGTCTTGTTGGTCTAGCCGACACAAGAAAAATAAGGCGATATCTCACACGACCGTGACGAAATCAAGTAGACAAAACTCAATGAAGACGAGGCATGACGGGGGACTTAAATAGGGCGGGGGCTAGGGGAGGGGCGCCCAAACAGGAACGTGTGCGCGCTCAACAATATCCCTAGGGGTACACGGGCCTTGGGCCCAAAATTACGGTGACGCAGTTGGGCAGTTTCTGTCCGTCAACTTGTTTTCATGATTCCGGTTGACTTGGACAAAATTTAGCCTTAGGACTGGATCCGTTGGAAAGCTTATCTCGTATGCTTTTCCTAAAATCTTTATTTGCTTCATTTGGACGTAATAAGTGGCCTGCACGTTCGTTTGAAGGTGGACAGCTCCTGGATAGCCGAACCAGACTCGACGACGACTTGGATGTCTCGGCTTCGGCCCTGTGGTCAGGGACATCTTGGAACTTTGTGATAACTTGTTGATCCTCTGTTGATGAAGGCTTGAATGGCGTAGCATGAGGGTTCGTCCTGTCTTGCCACTTTCCTACTCCATCAGCCAACGTTGTGGACGTAGTGGCAGTGAGCTTGTCGGTGACAACAAGCTTGTCAGTGATGTCCTCATCATCCCCCCTTTCTTGAATTTGAGTCGTCCCCCGCTCGAGCATATTGCCCTGCAAAAGGTCCGCAACATCAGGGAGCAAAGCAATTGACAAATCATGTAAAACATTGCATTGTTTTTTAGCTAACTCATCATCTACATGATTTTTTTAGCTAAAAGAACAAGACCTTTCAATTTAATTACAAAACTTTTTCTAGCTGATTCTTTCTTTTGTGTGACACTTGTATTATCATTTACACCATTTTTATTTTGTGATTTAAAATGCCCTTTTGCTAACTCAGGGGGTGTCATAGGATTTACACATATTTCTTCCCCTTAAACACAAATTTATATTGATTAGACCTACCATGATGAATAACATCTACATCAAATAATCAAGGTCTACCCAGTAAAATAAAACAGACTCCCATGGGCACAACATCATAGTCTATGTAGTCACGATAAGTACCAAGGGAGATGTGAATTTGAACAGTCTTAGTTACCTTGAGCTTACCGCATGAGTTGAACCATTCAATGCAATAGAGATGTAGATGCGGATGTGTAGTCAAGCCAAGCTTCTCGACCAAGTCAACACTTGCGAAGTTGTTGCAACCTTCTCCATTGATGATGATGAGCACCGCATGTTCGTTGACGACCAACCTAGTTTGAAACAGATTATGCCGCTGGCTTTCTTGTGATCATTTTGATTGTGCAGTCAATACTCATGTCACAACAAGTGTCGAGTAAGCTTCCGTTGTCAAAGCATTAAACACCTCTCCTTCAGAATATTCTGTACCTGCGTGGTTAATTAGCGACCACTAAAGCAAGTTCATCCTCATGATCACCAGCAAAAGAGTACTCACCATTCTCATGAACATTGACTAGGACAATCGCGCTTTGTATGTCCAATTCTTTGTAACGAAAACATTGCATGTCGTGAGTACGGCTTATTGATGCCACAGAAGAAGCACTTTTGGCGTAGGCTTGCACCGTGGGAGTCTTGCTCGTACTTGCAGAACGTGTCAGAGGTGTAGTTGTTGGTGTCGCTTGATGGAGTGTAGAAGATGGCATCTTTGCAGCTTCATGGTTTGATTTTGACGAACCTCCAAAGCTTCCTCGTGTTCGGATTTGTTATCCCTGTACTTCCTTTTCAACTTTGCAAGTAACATGGAAAAAACGAGTGACAGAATTGTACTTCTTATAGTCAAGTATATCTTGAATTTATGGTTTAATCCACCCAAGAATCTCTTGTAAGCCGCAATGCAACATACCAATTTGCAGTTCTTGATAATATTCCTCAACTGATTTATTATTTTGATTTAAACGTTGCAACTTGTTTAGCAAATCTCTCTCATAATACGAAGGAACAAATCTAGATCGCATAGTGTGGAATACATGTACCCCGGGGTCCATGATGGGCCATGACAACCACCCGATAGGGGATGGGCCGATACGGCTATACACGCGTGGGCATGACCTGGACTATGCCTTGCCTGGCACGACAAGATAGGAAGATAGAAGACTGTGCCGAATTGGGAAGACGTGATTGGAATTCCGAATATCAACATATTTGGTAAGGAGAAGATAGAAATAAGAATCCTACCTCGTAACCGACCAGGACTTTACCTTATAACCCTACCCCCCCCCACCCCACTATATAAGGCGGGCAGGGAACCCTAAAAGGGGACATCCAAGCATACCGCACAATATGCAAAACTCATATGATCGCGAGATCACCACCATAATAATCGCAGAGCACAGGACTAGGGTATTACCTCCACCGTGAGGGCTTGAACCTGTATAATCCTTTGTCTTGTGCTACCATCGAGTTTGGATTCAGCGCATAACCCCATATATATTATTCCCGACGACACTCCTCGGTTAGCCATAAGTCGATATTTGGCGCGCCAGGTAGTGGAAGCATCAAGATCAACCTCATCAAGCTTGATGGCAATGATCAATGCAGTGGTCATCACCTTCGCCACCGGCCAGGCTTTCCACTTCGGGAGCCTGGATTTCATCACTGACGGCTTCGGCAAATCCTCTCTCTTGGATCCATCGCAGATCCGATCTGAGAGTGATATTGTCAGTGACTCCAACAAGTTTTCCCCCGCTGATTTGTATCAGATCCGATCTGGTGGAGGCTTCAGCAATGGACAGCCCAGAGCTTCCTCCGGGCGAAAGAACGCCGCCGCCGCTTATCAGCGAATAATGCATCGGGGACTCAACATCACGTACTCTGACTCAGATCAGAGCCAGACCGGGAAGAACTTTGACATTGCTTCTCTCGGGCTCCCGTTCGGGTTGGGGACCACCACCGCCACATACCAGCGAGTAATGTGCCGAGGGCTTAGTTATCAATTCGGATACGGAGAGGCTCCAACTGAAAACGAATCTTGGATACGGGGGCTTTGTTCCAATATGTTGTACAAATTGTTTCAACAGACTAGATAGATTCTTCCAACAGGATAAACTAATTGTTTCAACATGCCAAACATATTGTTCCAATAGGCGGTACAAATTATTTCATCAAGTTAGACAAATTATTTCAATAGGCTAAACTAGTTGTTTTAGCAGGCTATATATATTGTTCCAATAGGCTAAACCAATTGGTTTAGCATTCTATATATATTGTTCCAATAGGCTAAACCAACAATTTCACTTGGTTGTACGTCCACTAGGCTTATGTCATCGCTGACGTCATTGCATGCATTCATCTCTTACGTCATCACTGATGTCATTGCATCTTTTCGCTTACGTCATCGCTGACGTCATTGCATGAATCCTTTGCCTATGGCCGTCGAAATCTATGGCTGTCAAAAGAGAAAATTGAAAATGAGTCTTTTCGCTTACGTCATCTCTGACGTCATTGCATGCATTCGCGAGCACGCTGCGGCGGCCTTTGATTAATGGGAAGAACGGAGGCGAAACAATGACGTGAGAAGTTTGTTTAGGTGGGGCGCCGAATTGTTTCAGCGGGTGGACGTGACATTGGTGCCGACCGGGCCGCGATAGGCGTCCGACGGCCTCGCGCAGGGTCGGACGTCCGTCCCCAAGTCAGGGCCGTGAGTTAATACGCATGCACTGATGTGACTTTGGACCGATAGTTGGGAGAGGGAGTTCTTCCCTTCTCGCGGCCAGGAAACACCTGCACCAGTGCATAGAGCACTTATTATACTGGAGTCCGAACTACTCAAGCTTGTCCTCTTCCCCTTGTAACCACTTCCACTCCTTGATAGTAATGAGAACTGGATGTAGAACTATTATCCGACAGTGGAGGCCAGAACCAAGATAAAAGTGTCACATTGCTTCCTCTTAGTTCTAGCTAATTCCCCAGTATTCACTAAGATGTTACATCGTAGTTTAGGGAGAAGGGGCCTATGGCCATCGAAAGAGAAAACTGAAAATGAATCTTTCCGCTTACGTCATCGCTGACGTCATTGCATGCATTCGTAAGCACGCTTCAACGACCTTTGATTAATGGGAAGAACGGAGGCGAAACAATGACGCTACAAGTTTGTTCCGGTGGGGCGCCGAGTTGTTTCAGCGGGTTGACGTGACATTGGTGCGCCGACCGGGCCGCCCGAAGCGTCCGACGGCCACGCGTAGGGTCGGACGTCCGTCCCCAAGTCACCGGCGTGAGTTAATACACACGCACTGATGTGACTTTGGACCCGATAGTTGGGAGAGGGAGTTCTTTCCTTCTCGCGGCCAAGAAACACCTACACCAGTGCGTAGAGCACTTATTATACTGGAGTCTGAACTCCTCAAGCTCGTCCTCTTCCCCTTGTAACCACTTCCACTCCTTGATAGTAATGAGAACTGGATGTAGAACTATTATCCGACAGTGGAGGCCTGAACCAAGATAAAAGTGTCACGTTGCTTCCTATTAGTTCTAGCTAATTCCCTAGTCTTCACTAAGATGTTACATCGTAGTTTAAGGAGAAGGGTCGTGATTGGGCCTTACACCAACTAAGTAAGATCGACCTGTGGAGCCCGTCTCGCAGTTGTCGACAAAAATAGATATTTTATGAAACAAGATTGACTCTTTAGAAAAACCAACAAAAAAAGGGGGTTATAGTACACAGTGATAGAGACATGGGTTCCTTGTCCATTCTCTTCGCCTTGCCTCCTAAACTTATTTAAAACTTCAAAAATTTCTAAGTTGGCTCTATGAGCCAGATTCCCTACCTATGACATATATTAAAAGGATTTAGGCATGACTTGACATTGGAAAAAAAGATTTTAAAAAAGAAAGTCAAATAAGTTAAAAAAGCATCAAATAATCTAAATAAGTTAATTTATTTGACGACTTATTTAACTTATTTGAAATTTTTCAAAATTTTCAAATCCATTTTTTACAAAAATTAATGTCAAATCATTGCTGAATGCTTTTAAAACAAGTCACACATAGGGGATTCGGTCTTGGAGCCGCCTAAAATTTTTCATAATTTGAAATAAGTTGGAGAGATAAGGCGAAGAGAGAGCACCCTGTTAACTTTAGTCTTAAGAGCAATTGTAGTAGGCTAATTTAAAACAATTTTAACAGGACACCTATCGTTTGCGAAGAAAAAAATTATTTGACAGTGTTCATGCAATAGTATTTCCCCCTATTAATAAACATTTTAATAAATTGGTTCGAGCACATTATTAACTTGGGAGACATTGTCAATTCCAGCAACATATCATGAAATGGAGGATAAGAAACATCACCAGATGAAGCTTCGATTATGTCCTAAATTTGAACAGAAATTTCTATCTATCATCAAAATTCGGACAAAATGTTTCCAAATATTCAAATGTAACATAACCGATAACAATAATAATAGATATGATATCATGATAGTATAACCAACAAAGTTTCGAGAAGCAACATACTATCAGACGTAGTAGGGTGTCGCCCCTCAACTTTAACATACCTTGAGGGTCGACAATCCCATGCACTAGCCCCTGGATCGGTACACAAGTGCGGAAGATCACATAGCCAATACAAGCATACATCGATTTAAAAGAATCCCTGAATATTACATATAACTTCTTACGCCCATATGCGGATTTAGTAAGGCGGACAATACACGCCTCAATATACAAAACAATGTCAGAGTTTGCAGCCATCTCCAAAATATGTACCCAAAAGAATCCCTATTGGCTAGTGTCCTGCCATGACCGGAGCGACCACCTAAGACTCTTCAGGTCCTCCGAAGTACTGCCCGTCGTCTTCATGGCACTTGTACAGGTCTTCCTCGATTCCCTCGTCTAAAGAATGAAAGTAGGCGAGGTCCGCGTCATTCAAACGCTGGTTAGTTAACACTTCCCTTAATGCAATTAGTGTTTAGAAGGCTTTATTTGGAGAAGAAGTTTATTTTATTTGCGTAAAGCCAGGTTTTAAGAGATTTTGAAATCATCCTATTTAGCATCTACTAGAATTGATCTTGTTTATATACATCAAAGATTTACCATGCATCATACTAATGCACCCAAACCCAACTGATCAACCAATCATACCGACTAACCCAAATTCGACCAATTCCCTACCAAATACACAATCCAGCTTAATCGATCACCATGACTTTCCTCCAGTTGCCCCCAACATTTCCTAGATCCGCCATCTTTCCTGGATTTGGCAATCCTGTTGTGGACCACACATGCCAATGGCATGCCCACCTCCGCCTAGGGTGTTGTCAGCCCTCACTAGCTGACTGTCACCCTGCGGAAGTGTGGCCTTTATCACCCTCGGGTGATGACCCATGCCGGTCCCTATTGAGAATGGTCACAGAGGGTCTCTGCAGAGCGCTCACATCTGGTGATCCAAGACCCGTACTTCACGCGATGGCCACGTGTTGTGTTGGAACCATCCCTTAGATGGCAGTGATCTCCCCGCTACGCGTGTTACTCTGTGCTCCTTCTGGGTAAGCCCTGGCTAAACCCAGCACCAGGCACCCTGTGCCTCAATCATCCATCAAGATGTCCTCTAGGGGCAACTCTTCGATCAATCTCTACCATACCACACTTGGACTATCCCAACCAACCGACTAAACCAGACAGACATCCCATACAACCATACCCTCAAACACAATCAGCCCAACATGCAACTAATAGCCCTAACTGTCATGTGTCATGTCATATGTGAAGGAAAAAGAATGAATGACTGGTGAATGTTGGTTCACCGTTCCGTGGCGATTTGCCGGAAGATTTGTTTAAGCCTAAGCCAGTCTAAGCAAGTTTTACCTATTAGGTAGGGTGAAAGTGATTACCAGACTAATCATAAGCTAACAAGAGTAATGACAATTAAGGCAGTCATTAAGGCTAAATAGTTCAAGGGTAGACATGTATAAGTATTACATGATTAACAATTAGGTAGATTTCTAGGCATGCATTTTAAATTATCAACAAAATAGTTAACTGGAAGCTGGGTAATGAACATGATATTAGCAATGTTAATCCGCACTAGGGAAAGTCGCAATCTCTCCCTAATAAAAGCGGGTCTAAAGAGTAAGTGTTAACTCGCCTTGCTCAAGTGGGTGGTCCTCCTTGGCGTCACCAAACCTCCCTTCGGGATCGCCTACGTCTAAACATACAATCAAACCAATAATTACTAACTAATGCAAACAAAAATCATGATGCATGCACGACTTAGGTTTTGTCCTCGACACTATATCATGAGATCATGTAACGATGCTGACTTTCGTATGATATGCCATGCATGACAGAGTGTACTTAATAGGTGATATTTGTCGACGGTTGGGATATCGGTCCCAAGTCAACTAAGGTTCTTGAGAAAGGGAGATAGAAGACACTGCCGAGCAAGGCAAACAGCAATCAACGAACGACGAGCAGACACAAGGTTTTTATCCTGGTTCGGGCCTCTCCGGGGAGATAACAACCCTACGTCCAGTGCTTCTTTATATGAGAGAGGATTACAAAGAGGAACTCAGCGAGATGAACAAGTCTCGACGAGATTCTGGGTGTACAGGAAGTAATATGCGATCTAGACTTCTAGTCATGCGATATTCTGGTGATCTTGGCCCCTCTACACGCTGTAGGGGCTTTGTTTATATAGTGTTGAACAACCGACCTACCGGGGGATAATCGGGCCGGGATAACTACGAGGACGTAATGAACTCGTATACATGCCAAATACATCCCGAGGTAGATAAGGTATACTCCAATTCTTGGGGATCACGACGTCATTTCCAATCCGGGAAACCACGTTTGGGTCTTCACGTACCCGCGCGGAACTCTTGCTCAAGTCGGATTCAAACAGGAATCCTAAGCCATTACACACCGTGCCAGCTAGTAAGCTGTTCGGCAGGATGCACATCAGCCTGAAAGAGCCCTCTAGGGAACCAGGCCCTAGGAGGCTGTTCGATTAGGCCGTCAGGGAGTGGGCCATGATAATGGGCCGTGATTTTATCTTCGACAGCTAGGCCCCGAGACTCAAGTGGAATATCTCACTAGAGTGGGCTCTTCCTCTTGAGACACCAAGTCAAAAAGTGGGTAATTTTCCTGCTATATAGACGTGCAACAGGTGACCGAACAGGTTATGGTTCAACCAAACAAGACTTGCTCGGGACCGAAGAAACCCGCCCAGTGCCGAGCAACTCTCTTGCACCGAACAGGAAACAACATCTGTCCGAGCAGAACACCCAGCCCTTGATACAGGAATCAGAAGAAGTAGCCGTTGGCAGATTCTAACGGTAACTTTCGCTTCGCAGACAGAACGAGCGACCGTTTTTACTTAGCCGTTGCAGTAAAAACTAGCCGTTTTGTGGCAAAAAACCGTTGCAGAGCTGCTCGGATCAGGGCTATAAAAAGCACCAAGCCGCCCGTGGCTCGCCACTTTCGCTCTCGCGCACCTTTCCTTCCCAAGCCCTTTTCCAATTGCGCAAGCATCAAACAGCCGCCGCCCACTTCCAAATCTGTTCGCCAACCTTGGGATTGCTATGGCTAAATTCTCAGGCACTAGCATTACCGAGGAGGACTTAAAGACCTTGGAGGCAGAGGGACACATTGACGCCGGTAGCTGGAGGCTGCCCGAGGAGAAGGAGATGCCGAAGCCGTTCGAGGACGAGTTCGTCAACTTCGAGCAGTTCGCCATGTTTGGGCTGAGGTCTCCTGAAAGCGATTTCGTGGAGGCCTTCCTGAACATCAGCGGGCTAGAGGTCGCAAACCTCAACCCCAATTCGTTCCTCTAGATGGCCGTCTTCGCACACCAGTGCGAGGGCTACCTGGGAGTTGATCCATCGGTGGGGCTGTTCCTCCACTACTACACGGTGACAAGGAGCGACTCCGCCGTTTTCGGGCTTGGGTGCTACTACCTCAAGCTCCGGGCAACCGCCGACGACGCGCCATACCCTCGTGCACCACAGCTCTACTCGATGGGGCCATGGTGGATGAGGTGGTTCTACACCAAGAGGAGCGGTGACAGCAAGCTCTCCTTCACCGGACAAGTGTCGGCGAAGGGGACGCAGATGCACGGCTGGAACCAACTGGTGAGGAGTGGTACCTAACTCGGAAGAACGCCTCTCTCGTGGGCCTCGGGCTCACGGGTAGAGAGATTATCCAGGACTTCGTGGCGAACAGAATATGTTCGCTACGGAAGAGGTCCTACCCCTTCTACAAGATAGAACGCTGGGAGGATATCACTAGGGAAAGCTCGGGTAAGTTCCTCAAATGCTCAACCCTTCTTTGGTGATTCATCCGAACTGGAACTAAACACATCTTCTGTTCGGGCAGAGAAACCTACAGACTGATGGGTGACCGAGCAGGTCGGCGCCATGCTGAAGGCTGCTAGGAAGGACGCTGAGGTCACCGGCGTGGTGGCCTACACGTGCCGAAGGAACGTGCTCGTCCGCTCATCAGAGGTACTTATACAGAACTCCCATCTGAGTTGCTAGACTTACACGATTATAGCATGCCTACATTCGCCTTCAAATATGCAGGACGAGCAGCTCATCATCGGTGGGATCGTCGATTAGCTCTCTGAGTCTGATAAAGAGAAAGCGAGGAAGGGCAAGGCCAAGGTGGCCATGAAGCCCAAGGTGGCTGCCGAGCCGACACGGAGCTCGCCGCGCCGTAGCGGCTGCCAACAGCCTCTGAAGCCCTCTGCGGCGACGAAGCGCGCCGAGCAAGCCAAGCATACGCGCGGCCAGCCAAGCAGGAAACGCCCAGGTCCCTCCCTCCTCACCGAGCAAAGCGACAAGGAGGTACGAAACATGACCCTATGGCTTAAGCGCTATGCACAGGCTCACCCGGGCCATATGGAACGGCTGCAACAGATCGCCGAGCAGAGGAGGCTCGAGGAGGAGGTCGCGCGTAGGGAGGCTCTCCTTGCGTTGCGCAGAAAAAGTGCTTAGCTCAGCAGAGAGCTGAGTTTGTTGCCGCGAGCGCCCGGAGGCCAAGGCGAACAAGAATCCGAGGATCCGCCGAGCAAGAGGCGTAAGCTCCGTCACGGAGCAAAGAAGAAGGTCAAGCCTCCTGCGGCAGGTAAATAATGGCAAAACTCTCACCCTTACATTCTACCGAACCGCACAGTACTTAACGCATTTCTTTTTCATCAGCTGCCCAGGAGGAGGTCGCCATCGACGACGTAGACGCGGCGATCGAGCAGTCTTTGCTGCCCGAGCACCTACACGGTGTTTCGCGGGCAACAAGATTGGCTGCCCTCAAGGACAAGCTGGCAGCGTGGGACGTGATTCCGCCAAGCTCCGCCGATCAAATCGATACTCTGAAGGGCGCGATCGATCGGCTAGAAGCCGAAGAAGCGGGGCGCGACGCCACGAAGAGCGGGGCCAAGGTGTTGGCTCTGCCGGCTGCCCGAGGCGGGACCGAGCAGGAGGTCCTGCAGAGCACTTCGTTGCAGGGGCAGATCATCCCTGTGGTGACGGAACTTCCAGCGAGCAGGGCGAGAGACTTGCCACCGGGGAGCAGGGAGCGCAAGTCGCCCTGTCTGCGGCCCCATCGACGTCTTCGATCAGAGGGGCGTCGGTCTTGCCCGAGGTTACTCGGGCGGAGGAAGACGAGGAGGTGCAGGAGCTCGGCGGCGACGAAGACGCGGCCGCTAGCCCTGCCAGGGCCGAAGGTACCAGGGGGAGGAGGCGAACCCCCAAGCGGGCGCCCGGCAGGAAGAAGTCGCAGCGCGGAAAGCATCGTGCTGCGGCCGTTCCGAGCATCCGGGGCTTCGTAACCCAAGGCCTTGGGGAGCGCCTTCGCCACAACTTGAAGAACAGGCTTCAAAAGGTAAGCCTCAAACCCAAAAATTGCCCGCTTAAGTTATGAGCAACGCAATGTGACAGATTTATCCTTCTCTCATTCAGGTCTTGTGGGTCGAAGAAGGCGTCGTCACCGAGCGCGACGCCATCTTGGGAGCCTTCCAGCAGCAGCACCGGGCAGGTGAGCTCGAGGGGGAGCTCCTCACCACAACCAAAAGCCGACGCCGACTTAAGGCGAAGGTGAAGAAGCTTAAGACCCAACTGACCGAGGAGAGGCAGTCCTCCGAGGTTCTTCGGGAAGAGGCCGAGGAGCTTCGCGCGCTGGCCGCGAGGGCGAGCATTGCGGAAGGAAGGGTCGAAGAGCTGGCCGAGCAGCTAAAGACCGCGGAGCAGCACTTGGGTCAGAACGAGAGTCTGGCCGAGCAGCTGCGGGCCAAGACCGAGGAGGTCGAAGCTCTTCGTGCAGAGGCCCAGGAGCAGGCCAAGCACAAAGCGATCAGCAAGGAGGAAGCCGAGCCCAAGGAAAAGCCCTGCGCCTCAAGTTAGAAATTGAGGAGCTTAAGGAGCAGCTTGCTTCTAAGTAGTAGCAGTAGGGCAGTACCCGAAAGGGCCTTGTATTCCTGTAAAAACTTTTGTTAGTGTAAATGAACTCTTACCTTTTCCCTGCAAAAAAGAGCAGCAAAAGACAAGAACGAACAGGAAACTAGGAGCAGGGCAAAACAGCGCTAGAGAGTTTTCAGAAAAAACGGTAGAACGCCAGCCTAACTCCCAGCTCCCGTTGTGCATCTGCTCGAGAACCTGAGTTGGCAAACCCGAACAAGTGCACAAGCAAAAGAGCGACACCCTAGCCCCCGGTACGGACGATGCTTGAAGACCTAAGTTTGCGAATTCAAGCATGTGCGTAGAGAGTTAGAGCGACACCCGTATCCTAATCGGCTCGTTCCATGAACTGCTCGTTAACGTAAGCTAGGCAATTCCAAAGGTAACCGAACAAAAAAATTGCCTCGGGGGCTTACGAGAGCAGGCTTTGCCAAGTGGTTGTGCCAAACACGGTAAGTGCCTCTGCCGCGGGGGGCTTATGAGAGCAGACTTAGCCGCAAGGTGGAAAGCCGTGTTACGCAACTTTGAGTTTAGGAACTTGCCGAAACTAGATGCGGGTAGGGAAAACCTGAAGATCACGGAGCCAAGAGTTCGCAAGACCGGACAGCCATCAAGTGTTACTAGAGAGAAAGTAGTCTGAGAAGACAAGATGTGAAAAGGTCCGCAGGGGGCCGCGAACATTCACTGTTATTGGATTGAACTTTACATGACAGCCCGAGATACTTGGACGAATCAAGGCGCGAAATTTGACAAAAAGCGCAGAGCTAAGAAAACAAACGAAAGACCTACACAAAGAACTTACGAAGCTGGTCGATGTTCCAAGTACTAGTCAGCTCTCTCCCGTCCTCCATTGCCAGGGGAACAGCCCTAGGGCGAGCAGTAGAAACGACTGTGAACGGGCCCTCCCATCGGGGAGTTAACTTGTTGGCATTGGACAGGTTCTAGACACGGCGCAGAACGAGGTCGCCCACCTTCAAAGCCCTTGGTCGAACGGATTTGGCAGCGTGCCAGCGAAGATCTTCCTGGTAGCGCGCCATTCTGACTTGTGCCCAGTCGTGTGTGCCTTTGAGGAGATCGAGTTCGAGGAAGCGCTCTTGCTCTGAGTCAACCATGTTGCCCGAGCTCGTGCGAGGCGAGCCGGGTACCACTTCAGCGGGTAAGATGGCTTCTGCACCATAGACTAATTGGAAAGGAGCTTCCCCGGTTGCCCGGCTGGCTGTGGTGCGAACGGCCCAGAGGACGGAAGGAACTTCGTCGACCCAGGCTTTGTTGTGCTCGTTGAGTGAAGCGAACATGCACCGTTTGATACCCTGGACTATCTGTCCGTTAGCTCGCTCGACTGCTCCATTGCTCTGTGGATGTGCCACAGAGGCGAAGCAGACCTTAGTGCCCAGCTGTTCGCAGTATTCCTGGAATAGCTCGCTTCTGAACTAGGGACCATTATCGGTGATCAGCTTGTGGGGAATCCCGAAGCATGTGATCACATTGCTTTTAAAGAAGCGCACAGCCGTTTTTGGCGTGAAGAGATGACACAGGCTCTGCCTCAATCCACTTTGTAAAGGTGTCGATGGCAACGAGCAAGTGCGTGCAGCCCTTGAACCCCTTGGGGAACTGGCCGAGCAGATCTAGACCCCATGTGGAGAAAGACCATGATGGGGGATCGTTTGGAGCTCTTGGGCGGGCTTATGGGCCTTCCAGGCGTAAAATTGGTATGCCTTGCACTTAGTCACCACATCCCGGGCGTCCTGTAACGCAGTGGGCCAGTAATAACCCATGCGAAACGCTTTGCCGACCAGAGTGCTAAAGCAGGCGTGGTTGCCGCAGGCACTCTCGTGTATGTCCCTAAGAAGGAACACACCCTCCTGTTGGGAGATGCACTTGGAGAGTACTCCCAGAGCACCTTGCCGGTAAAGAATGCCGTCCACAAGTTTGTATGGACTAGCACGCCTTATAAGCCGGGAACGCTCGACTTCGTCGTCGGGCAGGGTCCCATCTGCAAGGTACCGGACAAATGGCGTTGTCCAATCCGTAGCCTGCTCGATGACAGAGACAGCACCACCTGTCTCTGGTGCATCGTCCGGAGACGTGATAGAGGGCTTGTAAAGGTGCTCGACGAGCACCCCTGCCGGAGCAGGTTCACGCGAGGATCCAAATTTTGACAGCTGGTCGGCCAAGAAGTTGTCCTTCCTGGGCATGAAGAGCACCTCAAAGAATCGAAAGTGCCGCTCCAACTTCCTCACTTCAATCAGGTATCGCGCCATTGAGTCATCGCATCACTGATACTCCTTGTTTACCTGATTGATGACCAGCAGTGAATCTCCCTTCACAGTTAGTCGTTGGACGCCGAGCGACTTGCACGCTCTTAGTCCGCGGAGTGTAGTTGAATAGAATACTGGAGTTGCTCTCCTTGAGGGGAGATGAGAACAAAACCAGCCCCTGATTTTTCAGTGCGCGAGCCGTCAAAAAACATGGTCCAGGGGGTTTCTTCAGGTTGCTCGGGAGCTTCCTGGGATTTGGGCGGGCAGATCCATTCAGCGACAAAGTCAGCCAGGACCTGGGATTTAATAGTAGTTCGGGCAGCAAACAAAATATCGAACTCTGCTAGTTCCATTGCCCACTTAGCTATACGTCCGCCAGCTTCCTTGTTTTGTAGGATTTCTCCCAGAGGGAACTTGGTCGGGACCAGTATTTGATGCGCCTGAAAATAATGTCGAAGTTTCCTGGAGGACATGATCAAGGCGTAGAGCAACTTTTGGACCTCAGGGTAACGCTCCTTTGATCCATGAAGCACCTCGCTCACGTAATAAATTGGTCGTTGGATGCCTTCCCTCTCCACCGTCAGGACAGCGCTCACCGCTTGTGGTGTGCAGCCAAGGTACAGCAAAAGCTGCTCGCCATATCGTGGGGTAGTCAAGATAGGTGGGTTGGACAGGTATTGCTTTAGATCTTGGAAAGATCTATCAGTCTCCTCTATCCACTCAAAACGATTGTGCTTGCGCATGGCCTTGAAAAAGGGCAACCCACGTTCGCCTTGACGAGAAATAAACCTGCTTAAAGTAGCCATCCGCCCTGTGAGGCTTTGGACCTCCTTAACGGTGGTCGGAGCCATCATATTTTCAATGGCCTTGATTTTTTCAGGGTTAGCATAAATTCCTTGCGAACCTATAACATAGCCGAGCAGCTTGATGATGCTGTCCACTGAAGGTGTTAGCGAAAATCTGAAATCAAAGTTAAAAATGGGTGCCACCGTGAATGTAGCTGATCTTGTCAAATTGGGAGAAAGTGTATTGTAATACATATTTGTAAACTCTGAATATTTGTAATTGCATAGTATGGTTGGATGATTGCACAGTGCCTAGAGCTGGTCTGACGTAATACATATTTGTAACATTTAATGCTATTTCGATTTTAGTTATCAACCAGCTGTGCATCTGCTAATGTGGTTTAGTTAGTGACTAAATAAGCATAACATTCAAAAAATACACCTCAGTCCCGGTTGGAGCAACCAACCGGGACCAATAGTGTCCCCAGAAGCACACTTGGTCGCCACGTGCGCACATCTCAGTCCCGGTTGTAGTTAAAACCGGGACTAATACATATACCTTAGTCCCGGTTTGAAAAACCAACCGGGACCAATAGTGTCCCCAGCAGTTACTCCTAATCGCCACGTGCGCACATATTAGTCCCGGTTGGTAGTTAAAACCGGGACTAGTATCCCAACTGCCGCTCCACGTGTATTCGGGCCGGCCTATCGAGGGCAGATTTTGTCCCGGTTCCTGTAACCTGAACTGATGGCCAGCAGGCATCAGTCTCCAAGGGCTGTCCCGGTTCAAGAACCGAGACTGAAACCTGTTCCGAACCGGGATTGAACGCCCGTTCCGTAGTAGTGATGTGCGCCGCCGGGTTAGTCTATATGTCTATTTTCATGCTTAATATGTCTATATATATATTTTGTGTATTTAATTTAAGGGATAAGTCATATATTTGGAGTTGTAAAATGATGTATATGATAAGTTGGATACTAATATTTTTTTATATTTTTGGAAAAAATAAAAAAACGACTAGGCCGCCTAGTCTCCATCTAGTCCGCCTAGTCTCTAGTCTGTAGGTATCCGTCTAGTACTTGACTAGAGTTTAGGCTAACATTGGCTATAACATTGTCTGCAAAATTAAATGTGGTCCCATATGTAATAGATGCACTTGCCTTGGAATCAGTTATATAGTCTGGCTGTAAGATAGTAGCTAGCACACTGTTCTTCTCTCCTCCACATAAGCAAAAACTGAGTTGAAAGTCTTATAGCTAGCTGACATGACACCATTGAAGATGCTCTAACATTCTAACACGGCGATGGAGCTTAACTAGTTGATCGGAATATTCCAGTTCACACAAGCCTATCTACGATCTTCTTAATTATAAGTTGATTTTACTAGACACATCGCCGGCGATCGATGGCGAGAGCTGGAGTCAGGCCGGCGGTCGTTGTCGCCGCAATGATTGTGTCGGCGGCGCCGACAGCGACGGCCCGACCGGTGAGAGACACTGGCGGCGCCTACTGTGGGAACAAGGCGCGTCCGGCGACTCCGCACGGCTTCACGGCTGTCCAATTGGTGGAGCCCCTGCCGTCGTGCTGCTCAAACCATGAAACTTGCCCAAAGGGTGCTATTTGCCCACCGCCGGCGCCGTAGCTAGTAGGAATACATGTGCTTGTTATTGATCAATGTTTCGTTGAATAATCTGCTGGTTCAGTACGTATAAGTAGCAAGCTGTAGCTCATGCCTCATGCCACATATATATGTGCTTCAGAAATAAATTCGTTATTCGTTTCGATAAAACAGTGTACGTAAGATTTGACGACACCAAAGACCATGCTTGGTTATGTGGTTCAGCATAACTATCTACATTTTGCAGGGCTCTGATCGTAGGCTCTTCTTTCCATTAACAGATATAAATCATTTATTCGTTGAGCTCAATTCCTCCATGCCTAGGGTACCAAGCTTAATTCCTCTACCTATTAAAATATATAATCCTATTTAAAAACATAAATAATAGCCATGGGCTCTGCTCCGACAACACCTCGTTTTTTAAGCCACTATTGTTATAAGAACATTTTGATCGATCTGCTGCATTTCCACTTATTTATACTCGGCGAGGAAATTTCGTATGCGTACATAGCCTAAGAGGTGAACGACGTTGCCAAACATCGTGTCTTCGATGTCGTTTCTACATCACGTCACGTCCGGTTTTGCGTGGAAGGAGCAAACAGAACAAGCTACTCCTTGAGCAAACATTCCCAGTAGCCGACCCGCATAATTTCCTGTAGCTAGCGTTGGCGTTGCGCTCTAGTTTTGGGTTTTGAGACGAGTTTCGTCGCTCCATCGGTCGTTGCTCCCGGCTCGCCGACCGTACGTCGACCGGGACCAGGCCAGCGGCAGCGGCCGTCTGCTTCGATCATGCAGCGAACCATGCGCAGACGAAGCAGGCTGAGGTAAGCCGGCCGGCGTTGCTCGTGCCAGGACGTATTATGTGTGCTGAGACAGTGAGAGCATGCAGGTTCGCTGTCTCCCCAGCAAAAGCTAGCTTTCCGATTCGGATTCATACCCGGAGGAGCAAGACCGGTCGATCGAGACATGGAATCAATATATCTAACCTTTCACCGTCAAGGACGTCATGTAGTGTGAAGATTCAATTATCTTGGCCGCTGACGCTGAATTTTCCGGCGTCCGTTCGTTGTCGCTCATGAGTCATGACATTGCATGCATGTAACGCGTGCATGGACGGCCACATATAAATTAATAAGTGCCCTGATCCACATTTAGGGATGCAAGTGGCAATACTCATCCCGTTACCCAGAAAATTTAGCCCACTCCTTTTGTTACCTGGGTTACCTGGCCGACATAGTAAACGGCATGCCCGTTTAGCCCGTGACGCCATTTCCACATATAAATTAATAAGTGCCCTGATCCACATTGCACCTTCTTGTACGGCTAGAATAGTTACACGCGTTGACATTGTACTGTAACCCCTTGGTCTAAATTTGTTTAGAGTCCAATCCACCTACAAGATCGACCTACACATGCATAATACTCCCTTCAGTTTCATAATACTTGTCGTTTTGTACATTGACACAGTATTCGAAATACAACTTTGACCATCAATTAGTAATAAAATATATATACAAAATCCACAAAAATATGATATTATGAAAGTATTTTTTCAAGACAAATTTATATGTATGGTTTATGTACACAATCCAAATAGTTTAACGGTTTTGCTCGGCGGCAGTCGCCTGGGTTGCATCGCGCACTCGCCGACTTCTGGGCCCGAGCGACGTGGGCGTGTGGGCAGGCAACTGCCGCCCAGTCACTCCCATGGTTTAAAAAGAGTTTTATAGATAAAGTTTTAAAATTTTGACTTAGGATAAATCTAAAACGTTAAGTATTATGCAACTGGAGGGAGTACTTTTTTCAAAAGTTAAAAGGCTATAGCGAAGCTATAGTGGACCTATGGCAAATAGCGGTTTTATACAAAAAACACGAAAATAGGAATAATTGTTGCACAAAGACTTATATACTAGGGTAACTCTTTGCAAACTAACAAAAATCGTACTATTCCACCAGAACTAATCCACATGGGCCACATGGATCTCTCATCACATCGGGTCGGGTATTACACTTATCCTCTTAATTAATAGGATGATGCTCCCGTCAGTGCACATGCTGCAAATGTTGAGGATCTCCCCTTTCACTACAGGAAAATCAATCATTGTCGACGGCCAAATATAGGATAGACAGCCAAGTCCATGCTGTCTACCATAAACGTAATGGTCGACGGCTATAATCACGGCCGTATACCATAACCCTAGAAGACAGCAAACCCTTGATCCGTCACACAATATGGTCGACAGCTAACGACACGCCGTCTACCATAAGTGAACAGTAACTCTGCCGGTAACGGCGCGCGCGCTGTGACAGCACCACACCGTGCGGTGAGGGGGACTGACATATGGGACCCCTTCGTCAGCCGTTATTCTAGCCGTCGACCATACCACGCCAAGTCGCAAGGTCAAAAAACTGCGGCGCCCCAGTTGGTTGAACAAAGAAATTCCTCCCTACTGGCTACTGGCCACTACTAGAAAAGTGATTATTGATGACATTATACATTCGTCATCATGTGACAAAATTGTCACCGTAGATCTTTTATGACGATCTTATGACGAAAATAGGTTTGTCATGGTATGTGCGTCACAGAAAGTTTTTGTTGACAAAATGTTAATTTTCATCATAGAAAATAAAATTTTCTGTGACGAATTGTCCATGCATCATTACAGAGATCCCTTTTATGACAAAAAAAGTCTTCATGTAAAGTATCTAAAAATGTCATGAAAAACCCCAAAATCGTCACCAAAACACTGTTGGCCTACCAGACGAGAGCTTTGCCTTAATTTTGTATGACAGAAAAAATCGTCATAAAAGGATGTCACGTCGACCTGAATTTTCATCATTGAACACACCAGTGTCACATCATCCAGGGTGTCATGTGATGTCATATATGTGACGTCATCATTTTTAGGAACCAATTCACATATATATATTAAACACAACATCGCAAACACATTACAACTAAGTTGGAGCAATACATAACAACAATTTTACTAAGTCACAAATATTCAACAAAATATTAACTAGTTCACATAGAATTCCACCGATAGTTCCAACGAAGTAATTGAACCACTTCTAGCTAGTGTCAGAGAAGAGCAAAATAAGCTTGTCATGTCGAGGCTTTAAACCACTTGGCATTCATCAAGTCACTGTTGAAATTGACCAGCAATGACCAGGAGACGACGAAGATCATCATTTTCCTCTTGCCTCTTTCTAAACTCTTGCATTGCTTTCTCTGACGCTTTTGCTTTTTTCCTTCAAGGAATCAAATTCTTCTTGTTGATGCTCAATGGTTTGTCATTTGCTGCAATACCATCAAAATATTTCTTCCTCATTAGTCTAAAGCTAACTATTTTTTTGCAGCATTAGCCTAAAATACAGAACCTAATTTATCATTATATATATGAAGCAAAACATAGTAAAGATGAGGCAATAAACACTAGATAGCAAACCAGGTTAATATATTGTTAGCACTCTAGGTCAATTCACATATCCAAGCTAGAGGTAACTAAGACATTCATGTCAAAGGTTGAATAAACTTGACTCATTGTTTCCTCAGCTAATGACAAAGATAACGCAACACCGCACTGCGTCTTCTTGGAAATCATCTAACTTTATACTGGTCACCTGCTAGTTGATGGCACCTTATTGGAACTGTTTTTGGTGAAGGATAATCAGGCTTGATACAAATAAATTGCTAACCTTTTTCGGTGCCTGTTTGTGTTGTTCACCTTGAGATATTTTTAAACCTGATAGATAATCAGCTACTAACGATTGGAACATGAAAAACAA
>SPJY01007910.1:3665901-3773786 GCA_005191435.1 Raddia distichophylla | reverse complement strand
TGGTTCACTATAATACCATCGAAAGGTTCCACTTCTCTTTTTTCTACCACTCTGTTGCCCTCGCCCCAACTCCCATTACGTCTCACCTAACACCGCCGCCAGGTCTCGCGAGATTGCTGTCGCAATCCTTCTCCCAGGCGCCGCTTCCTTCGATTCCTCAGCAGGCGCGATCGCCCGTCTCCCAGCCTCCCAAGGCGCGCAGGCGCGATTGCCCTCCTCCCTGCCTCCCAAGCGCGATCGTTGCATACTTGCCTGACTGAATTTCACTTGGCTCAAAGATCAAACTCAACGGGTTCATGCTCTGTGCTTACTTTTGTCTGCCACTGAATGTGTCATGCATGTTTCTGTTCATCTTCTTCTCAATTTCTCTGCGAATGGAAAGAGAGAGAGCAATGCATGTAGCATGCAGCTAGGCACTATCCTGAGTACAAGCCGTGATTAGCACATGCCGTGATTAGGCGGTAATCAAGGACAAACATATGTATATGACTTTAGCCCGAGATTACCAGACCAACCTGATGTCCGATTTTCTATGACGATGCATATACTTATTTTGTGATGAAATTTCAACTTTCGTCACTAAAAAATAGGGCTACCCGACGCTTAGTGCGTGTTATGACGATCGAAATAAAATCGTCACAAAAAAGTAGTTTTCTGTGACACCAGTTCACATCGTCAAGGATTTTTCGTCATAGATAATCATTTTTCTAGTAGTGACTGCACTTGGTTGCTTGGCCCCAAATGTTAGTGCGTGGAATCGAGATATTTTCCACATATTATCACCACCGAGCATACTCTTTTGAGCTCCCACGGCGGTTGTGGGATTTTGGACGAGGTTCCATTAGTCCTATGCTCAATAAAGGGAATTTTTTTATAAGTATGCTACAGTAAAGATCGGATCTCAGCATTAGGGGAGGAATGCCCATTGGTTTGGAATGCTTACGAGATGATCTTTATATGTAAAGATTCACGCACTAGCCGGACTAAACGAGGTTTAGTCAATACTCCTGGACGCCTGTTTGCGAGGAGTGCTCCTGTACGCCTATTGTGAGGAGCCCGCCAGATAAAAGGAGTTGCATTTACTGGATGTAAATGTGTCGCTAAAGAGTGGAATACCCCAGGATAAATAGTATTGCCATCTTTGCAAAATTGACTTTGGTGGTTCACAATCTAAAAACTGCGGGATGCCTGCGAGTTTGGATTTGTTGACCCTAGTCATAGTTGGTTATCACTCCTTAATTCGCTTGAATGGGAAGTCCGGTGATAGGCCTCCTGGGGAGTTCATCCCAGCAAATGCGCGCATATGTTACTATGCTGGGAGAACGGAACAACCAAGAATTTTTGTTTTGGGAAATAGCGAAATTCTAGTCAAAATTGGATTCCCACGGGGATGGGAATATGGAGAGAAAATTGTCAATAAATTGCATACCTCTGATGTTGCTATTCGGATCCGAAATAAAAGTCCATGGCATAGCGTTGGATGCGCTTGTATCGGATAAATGGGAAAGCAACTGAGGTTGAGCCATGAGGCTAATCAAAGTCTAAGAGCCAGTTTGCTCTAACTTGTTGGGTCATTTTAAATAATGAGGTGGTTAAAGCTCTGGTTCAAGGGTCCCTGGTGTGACCGATACTCTCCTATGTATAATAAATGTTCCTATATACTAAGTCTGGCAAATGATATAAATGCAGTTAATGGATTTGGAAAATCCAAGTTGAGGTCCTGGGAGGACCCATTATCCCTTGAAAGAAAGGTGATAAAATCACGACATATCTGCGAATCTCATACCTAATGATCCCTTCCTAGAGGAAGTACTCTTTCCGAAGGAAAGAGAGGTTCCGTGGTGGAACATGATCGCCAGTCGAGTTTAGGAACATACCAATGTGGTTGACCCATCGAAACCCGATAATATAACAAGAGGAACTTAAAGCCCACAAGCGCAACCAGGGCGGTGCACGTCCCGGCGTGGGTGCAGTCGACGTGGTGCACATCCCAGCCTGGCTGTAGTGGCGCCATGTGTGCACCGGTTATGTGCATCTCCTACCAGGAGGTAGTTGAGAGGTGGTATCCTCTAGTACCTTGGGAGGTATGGTATATATTGGTGATAATAGCGCATTGTTTAATCCCCTTAGTGCCATAAGACTGGTTAGAGTGGTATAGTCAAGTGTGTAAGACCTGTGGGAGAGACAACTTGGTTGTAGTGGTAACCACTCGTTGGTAATTGCAACCGTCCGGCACGGGCGGGGCCCGGTGCGATGTGGCCTGGCATGGCACGCGGTTAGGCATGGTGCGGAGCTAGTGCAGATGAGGACCGGCGCGGCATAGGGCTGGCACCAGAAGGTTTGGCGTTGCAATTAATTTACCCCCATCCTGCGGTAAGGATGAAAGATGCTTGTATTGCACTGGTGCAAACGGGTTACATTGAGAGCAATTTCATGTGGTGAATTGCTCCATAGACTGTTCTACACTCTCAAGCTAGGAGAGCTGTGAGATGGAAGTAGTTCAGCTAAAATCGTGTGGTAAATTGGTAAATTTATTCACATAGATGTTACCTACCACTACTTTCGGGATGTATTCCCGGAATTGAGATGAGACGATTTCAAGGGGTGCAAAACTCAGGGGGAGCAAGCACTTGAGGGATAGCTCGCAATGATCTGGTAGATCACTTATTGTACTCTTTTTTCCTTATATGAGTTTTCCTGGCGTGGTTTCTCATAATAAGGTTTTTAACGAGGCAATATTACAATACAACATGCGTATGCGATGCACTCTTTTCTCCAATCTTTTTTTCCTCTGGGTTTTTGGATGGAGTTTTTAACGAGGCATGTGCATAGCGCGGTTTGCCTAAGGGGGAGTGTTATAAAACCCCGGCCGAAGCCCAAGCCCGCTAGGGTTTGGCCGGGGTTATTGTGGGCATACCGAATTTGTGTAAACACTATTTAAAGTGAAGAGAGCCCATTGTAATCAGTGGTTAGCTCACTGAGATTAATAAAGTCTACTGCCTCGTGTGTTCTCTCTCTACACCTGCCTCCCTGTGATTGTCATTGTTCGTTTGTGACGTGCCGATACCGCTGTTTTTATAACAGTGGCAATGTGAGGTGAGGTAATATCGCAAATACATATGCGGTACACGTTAACCAGTGTATGTACCTTAGTGTACGTGTGTGCATATATCTATACGTGCATGCACGATTTATTAAGTACTCCCTCCGTCCCAAATTATAGTTCGTTTGACTTTTTTGACACTAAGTTTGACCGGCTCGTCTTATTCAAAAAATTTCGGAATTATTATTTATTTTTACTATGATTTCGTTTAGCATATAATATATTTTAAGTATGAGTTGGAATTTTTTGAATTTTTGCAAATTTTTTGAATAAGACGAGCCGGTCAAACTTAGTGTCAAAAAAGTCAAACGACCTATAATTTGGAACGGAGGGAGTAATTAATAACGCTCACGTACGTACGTGCGCTATCTCGATCCATGGATCCATCGGCGCGCATCACTTAATTAATCTGTACGTGTCAATTTCTCAGGTTTTGGATCATAAACTAATAATTAAGCATCTCGAGCGGGACAGGGACACGAATGAATTGATGAATCAATAATAGATACAAGCCTGAACACGCACGTCGCTGGGTGCCTGGCCTCCCCTTCCAGCGCCGCCATGGCCATCCGATCGCGTGGGGCAGGCAGATCCGGCCGTCCGTTTTGCTTTAACGTATAAAACGATTTTTTTCGCCCGCATACCAGGCACGCGGGCCGTTTGCCCACTTGGTTAGCTCGGCCGGTTCGTTACGCAACTAGTGGATGTTTGAAAACAAAGCAAGGAGCTATATACAGTACCTTCCATGCGTGCTTTCTTTCAAAGAGATAGACCCCAGCTCAGCAGCATGCCATGCCATGCCATACGCAAATTGTTCGTTTCAATGACCCAATTCCACGACCTGGATCCATATATATGTAGACTAAACGGGCCACCCATACATATATTCCCAGCTATTTAATTAATTCATACCCGTCGCCTACATGTTCCAAGATCGATCATCATGTAAAAATCCAATCATGCTGCTTAAAGTGTTAGGTCTATCTTTGAAGATTTGCGTTATAAGCGTTTTTCCTTTCATTTGGTTGTAAGCATTTGGTTTGTCAATTAAGTGTTCTACGTACCTTCCTAATTTTTTTAGATAATTTATGTATTCATCAACCAAAACAATTTTATCAGCTAATGAAGGATAGACCATTATGGAGTTCTCCAGATAGGAGGACAGATCATGTATTGCTGGATTGAGCTTCCACTGCTATTCGCTGCCACTAGAAAAAACTCGTTCCACCGTCTTCGAAGGAAAAGTTGATATGTTACGCTTTTCGTAGCTTGAGAGCATCACATGGGAGGTGCTATGGCTATTGAGTCAAATATCCTTTTAGGGTTGATCCATCCTTTTAGGAGAAATCTAGGTTGCCCAGCCTGTGGGTAACCGAGCTGTGGTTTCTTGTCCCGAGCTATCTTTGGCTCAAGGGTCTAGATAACCTAGGATTTCCTTAGCCCTCGTGAGCCTAGACGGCCCGATGGTGGTTATGATGTGATCAAACACTTCCTTGATAGGATGTTATCTAGGAGGTCTCTAGCTTCCATGCGGAGTACGACTTCATCCGAAGAAAAAGCACGACACCCAAGGCAAAGCGTTCGGATATGCCTTGGAATTCAAGATGGAGACATGTTCGGCAAGGACTCAACCATGTAGTCATAGTTATCCTACCATGTTAGACCCTATAAATACCTCTATGTCGCCTTGTGGGGGGAACCGAATAACCCATAGACACACCGATCTCGATCTGAGCTCTTGCCTACACATTGTATTGTGATCTACATTGTACTTTATCTTCATCATATTAAAGAAGGATGGATGTATGACTACTACTTCCACTGTGAGGTGTCTAAACCAGGGGTAAACACCGTGTTTCCTTTGCCTTGAATGCTTGGCATCTCGAAGCTAAAGTCCCCGTGAGAAGGGGTTTCGAAGATCCCTCCTCTCCCTCCCTCTCTCTCTCTCTCTCGTTCATTGAGTAGGATTTTGAAGCATCAACACTCTCTTACCCCTATAGCACCTACAATTAATTGCTACAACGGTGTACATGTAATTTCACGAAAGAAAAGGAATATAGGTTGCCTAGCTATAATTTATGCCTTTTTATTGGTATTTCTTGGTATATACAAGTTATAATGACATGCATTATCTTTTTAATATAAATGCTAAAATTGATCAATGAAGTGATATCAAACCTATCGACATGACGTACAAGCCAACTAGCTAGCACTAACCGGGAAACCACTAGCTATAGCACCAAGTTGCATACATATATTTGTACGAGCGACCGATATGCATGTCGTGTCTGATTTGATGTGCCCATCGATGCGTTCCACATGTTATTATGTTGGTACGTGCGATACACAAACTACAGTATTTAATTGAAGTTGAAGATTATATATAGCGCGTAGCGCTACCTCCCTCCCGCAAAGGCCACGTCAGCGAAATTGTCTGGGCCATTCGATCGGGACAGGCTGCGTTCCTCCCGGCCGGCAGATCCAGCCCCTCCCGGGGGTTCGAAAATGCTGAAAACCCCGTCGGAGTTCGTGAATTTACACTTCGGTCCCCGTCCGTTCGCGGAACGGCCCCTGCTCAGTGTTTTCGGCCGGTTGCGCATTTGCGCCCACCCCCTCCAGGTTTTCCGTCTCCTGCGGATCTATCCTTTTGACCTTCGTAGGTACACCTGGGGGTGCTGGGTAATTACCCGCCTTTGCCACCTTGTTAGGGCCGACCGCGCCTCCTCCTCCCGTGCCTTAACCTTGTTGCCCCCATCGTTCCGTCGCGGTCCCCCTGCTGCTGCGCTCCATCGATCGCCGCCCCTGCTCCTCCCCACGCCGCCATCGCCTCCACCGCCTCCTTCCCCGGTGCTTCGCTGTGCCTTCTCCTCCCGTCGTCGTCTCCGTTCGAAGCCGCCGCCGCCGCCTTCGCTTCCGCCTGAAGCCTCAACCCGCCTCCCGTCATCCCGGGCCAGATCCACCGCCGCCTCTACTCCTTGCCGTTGCGCCGCTATCGCCCTGAACTTCCTCCTCCGCGTTTGCGGGGTTGGCCCCGTTTGTGCCCGCCCTACACTAGCCCCGCCTCGCCGACCGGATCTGGGCGCCGTGTCCACTCTCTCCGCCGCCGTTGCATCCCTGTCAGGATCTTTTCTCAGCAATTCAGCAAAGGAGGTTTGGACGGTGGAGATTACAAAGTACCGGTTCGATTATGGATATCCAACGGCTGTGGCTTATTGTCGTAGTTACTGTGGCTGTAAGGTTACTGTAGCCGTAATATTTTCTTCGTTTTGTCGTTTTTCTCTGTTTCACAGCGTGTGTGGGATTTGCCGCAGTTTATAAGCTCGGATGCGTCCGGTTATCTGTAACCCGCATTTGAATTAAAGCTAAACAAATCCGAATCTCATCTATCAACTTTCCTCATCCTGTTCTCTGTTCTTCCTGTTTTCTCATCCCGTTCTTCCTGTTTACCCATTTATTTTGCTGGGATCAACTCGGATCCTGACAATCCCCCTCTCTCCGCCGGAGCCGTGGTCCCCTTCTCCCAAGTCCCAACCATCCTTCTCCAGGTACCGCCGTCGCCTCCTCCCCGCATCCCCGCCTCCGACCAACACCTGCCGCTGCCCCTCACTGCCATGGGTCACCGGATCTACTGACGGTGGCCTCCGGCTCGGCCGGATCCGTCAACGGCAAGCCCCCGCGTGGTCGGTTCCTTCGACGGCGAGCACCGGGACGGCGGCAACTCTGCCTGCCGCTGTCCTTCCCCTGTCGTCGCGGTCACAACCGCCTCGCAGCTGACGCCTTGGCCTTCCTCCTTCGCTCCTACGGGCTCGGCCCCGTCTCATCGCCGGTGCTGCGCCGCCCTTGGCCCCCACCTTTTCCTCCGCTTCTAGATCCCCTTCCCCGCTTTGCCATCGGCGTCGCCTTCTTCCCCCTCTCTGTGCCGGACTGCCGCCTTCTCCTCGCGATGTTGCCTCCTATGCCCGCCGCCACCCCGAGCCCTCCGGCCCTGCAAGCCTACGACTTCCACTTAGCCTGCAGCT
Organism: Raddia distichophylla; assembly: GCA_005191435.1. NCBI lineage: Eukaryota > Viridiplantae > Streptophyta > Magnoliopsida > Poales > Poaceae > Raddia > Raddia distichophylla. The sequence goes on along the minus strand of SPJY01007910.1, from coordinate 3,766,664 downwards.
TGCAGCCGCCGCCCGGCCATCTCCACTCTCCAGGGCACAGCCCCATCGGCACTGTCTCAGCCGCCGCGCTCTTCATCCATAGCGCGGCTGCTGCTGCATCTGCTGCATATCAGCTGCCCAATCGCTCCCGTGCTTATATCTGATGACCACTCCTGTGAGGCTGCTGCCAACGAATCTGCTGCCGTCCCTCCTCGCCATGGCAAGAAGCGAACGCCGAGCTGCTCCACGCACTGCCACCCCTCCTCCACACTTGGGTCCTATCTAGAAAGCAATGGATTTGGTTGCAGATTGCACTTGGATCCACTGCTCCACATGTTTAGGGATGCATGATACCATCTGGAGTTAATTTTCAAGCAGGTTGCTCTTCCTTGAATAAAAGAGAGAAAAGTTACTTGCCTACTTTCTTACCTTTTATGATATGGATATATGATATGATTTTAGAAATGGTTGTTGTGCTATTTTTTCACCTTTATAAATGATTACAGAGAGTACTAACATCTAAACACATGAGTAATAAATTAATTGTTAAGCCTTGATACAACATAGTATATTAGTATATACTGCGTGCTTATTGAATGACTGAGAAGATTAAGGTTTTATTTTTTTTATGTGTATGGTTTGCCTCTTAAGCCCTCCTTTACCTTCATTAAGCTAGATGCATTTGATTTGCCTTCAAAATCCAAAGTATGAAGCATGGTCAAGAGAGTCAGCCTCTGGCAGTAATTGACTTGGATGTAAATGCTAGCCAGAATGGTTGATTCGCTACTAACTTTGCTTATAATTTATTTGGATCCTAACATTACAGAAACACCAAGCTTAAAGTCTTCACGGTCTAATATGAATTTCTTTTATAGAATGTTTATGTGGCAAAAAATTACTGAAAAAAACAACCGTATTGTGCATAGTAGCATACCCATTCTGTTCTTTTTTTTATTCTACACACTTTTGAGAGAAAAAACAACTGCTTTTTATAGGTTTTGCGATGTTTTAGTTTTAGTAAAACAAAAAAGTAAAAAAAAACATGTTTATGTCTGAGCAGACCATGATAAGTTAAATAGTAAACTTTTCCTCCAAGTTGTCAAAAACATGTTTATGTCTGAGCAGACCATGATAAGTCAAATATAGTGTTCTTTTCCTCCAAGTTGTCCAACCCTCTGTTTTAAGAATGTTTATAGGAAACAGTTTGACTTGGGGCAGGTTGTTCTTTGGTCAATGATTTATTCCACAGCCAGTTCATGCGAAGCATGGTTATTATGTAATAACATCAGTATCTCCATTTACTACTTTTCATAATTTTGCTTTCAAAAGCTGAGTTGAACTTTTTGAGTATCCAGTTCCGTGGAAGAGGTAAATCTTGATGTCCTCTCTGCCTTGCTATTGACAAGAAGCTTTGAATTCTTTGGTGTACCTTAGTAGATTTGCTTTCCATGACATCCAAATCATGATTGCATCATGAACCCCTCAAATTTGTATTCCGGCATCACTCCCTTCTTAGAATTTTATTCCAGCAAAAATCGTGTTTCTCTCTACTTGCCAAGAGTACATTTAGGTATCACATATGTATGTCTAACATAAGATTGATTGCTTAATTTTCTTCTAGGGTTATAGAGTGATATCTATTGATGTCCCCCAAGTTTGGAATCACCATGAATGGATTCAATCATTTGAAAAATTTCTGGACTCCGTGAATATCCATCATAAAAGGAAATACTGCCCGTTCCGGATTTTCTATCCGTCAGGCTATTAGCTAACTATCCAGTTTATTATGTTTCATTTTTATGCTTGCTTAAAAATTGCCAGATGCCTGTGTCATGGTCCTTTCTCTCTTTTTTTAAAAGTGCAATCGCTGATTATGCACCATAGCAGAGTCGTATGGCAAAACGTTAAAACACAACACACGAGTCAGACGGGCGGTCACCGCCCGTTAGCACGGCTAGTTAACTAATATTACTCAGAGGCGGCAAGGTCACGATACGAGCAGAGGAAGAAGAAGAAGATTGTACATTGTGTACGCATGGGGCCAGATAAACATAGCTAGGTAGAACGTAGAACTAGCTAGCTAGCTGTGTACTGTTGAGTCAAACATAGCGTCTCGTTGCTGTGGCCAACGGAGACATTGTTATTCTCTGTTTCACACCAGCTCTACATAAGTTAATGACTCGCTGGATTTGTTGCTTCCGGTGATCGCCATCTGGTGGGTGCCCAGGATTCTTATCGTTTACCTCCAATCCATGGGACAAGTTGATCATGCAACAAGATAATATAGACCATGATGTTATTGGCCGTTTGTTTCACTTGGTTAATTTATAATGTATATTTGTGAAATATAATGGTTTTTCTTAATATATATATATTTAAATAAAATAAACCAATCCGGAAACAACCGGGCGTCGGCCAGCTCTGCAGCCGTACCGGACTCTCGTGGCGCACGATGGCGTACAGCCGAGCTGAAGACCTGGGCGCTCGTGGAGCGGGCGTAGGCGCGTAGCCGAGTAGCATGTCGCCGAGCTGTAGACTTGGAGGCGTAGGCGTGTAGCCGTACTGGACGCTCGTGGCGCGCGATGGCGTATAGCCGAGCTGAAGACCTGGGCGCTCGTGGCGCGGGCGTAGGCGCGTAGCCGAGTAGCGTGTCGTCGAGCCGTAGACTTGGAGGCAGAGGCGTGTAGCCGTACCGGGCGCTCGTGGCGCGCGATGGCGTGCAGTCGAGCCGTAGACTTGGAGACGTAGGTGTGTAGCCGTACCGGACGCTTGTGGCGCACGATGGCGTACAGCCGAGCTGAAGACTTAGGCGCTCGTGTCGTGGGCGTAGGCGCGTAGCCGAGTAGCGTGTCGCCGAGCTGTAGACTTGGGCACTCGTGGCTTGGGCATAGACGCGTAACCGAGTAGTGGAAGTAGTCGTTCAAGTCTCGATCAACACCGAACAATATATGTCGTTGTCGGCGTCGAACAACACATGCTCGCCGAGGTCTTGGACGTGGTCGGCGAAGTCGGCCGTAGTCATAAATGATCTCCACGCGGTTGGTGTAGCTTGACAAAAGTCGATGAAAAGGCTTAACTGGTTTTGAACGTCCCACGAGATGTAGCATGACCAATCCTCATGTCGTGACTGGCACCAACGAGCTTTACGAGCTTGCCGAAATTTGCGACCTCTCTGCGCAGCCTGTATTCAAACAGGCGCCACGGTCGCATCCGAACTCGGATTTTGGAGTTCTTGGATTCCTTGGAAAGATAACGAGGTAAGCTTTCTAACACATCTTATATCACCCCCGAAACTCCTTCTAAGTCAACGGGCAATCGCGATACAAGTTCCGTCTAGATTATGAATAAGAACAGATCGCATCTTTGTCTCACGTTCGCCTCGCGGTTGACGAAGCCGGCATCGCACGATGGACACCATGATCATCGAGTCCGAGTGATTTGCTGCTGATGACGGTCATCACCCGAGCTTCGTTCTCCATCGGGACCTCACCGTATCCGAGTCGGGAATTGAGCCGTGCGGCACACCACTTGGGAGTAGGTGCCGGCGGGGTTACTCAATCCAAACGGGAGTCCGGGTGAAGCGCTGTTGAAGTACCTCCCGTATCGGATCTTGTTCGAGTCCGAAATAGTGGATCTTGGAGTGTTGGTGAAGTCTCTCCTTGATCGGATCTAGTCCGAGTCGAAAAGAGCAAGCTTAGGCCTTCGGCGCATTACGCGTTAGTATGCGGCGGCGGCGTTCTTCAACCTGAAGAGAAGTCTGGGCTGGTCATTGCCGAAGTTTCCCTAAGATCGGATCTGGTCAAGTCCGAGAGGGCAAGTTTGCTGAAGTTTGCCGGTGACGAAGTCGATGCTCCCAAAGTGAAAAGTTTTGCCGAGGATGAAGGCGATGATAAATATGTTAATTGTTGTGGTAGTCGCGGCCACCACCCGAGAATTTTCGGTATGAGTCTCTCCGTATCGAAGTCAAGAACCAATCTGTGCATAACTAGCAGTGGCGTTCCATAACCTAAATGGACGCCCGAGCGAAACGATGTCGATTCCTCCCCGGATTGGATCATGTCCGAACCTGTGAAAGTGTTGTAAAAGTCCATGGTTAAGTATTCGCCGTATCCGAGGAGTCGTACGGCACACCACTCGGGAGTAGGTGTCGGCGGCTTTCCTCAACCCGAACGGGAGTTTAATTATAGTGATGACGAAGCTCTCTTTAGATTGAATATGGTCCGAGTCCAAAAGAGCGACTTGGTCATCGAATACATGTGGTTTGTTGCTGAAAGCACCCATCGTATTGAACTTGTTCTTGATTAGGTCCTCTTCGTATTCGAATCGAGAATTGAGCCCCCGGCACACCACTTGGGATTAGGTGGCGGCGACGTTCCTCGAGCCGAACGGGAGTCCAGATGAAGCGATGTCGATGCTCTCCTCAGACTGGATCGTGAAGGATCAAGATGTAGCCTAGAGGGGGGTGAATAGGCTTTTCAAATTTTACAGCGAAAAACAGCACAGCGGAAAAGTCAATATCGGATGTTCTGATGTCAATATCGGGTAGTCCGATATGAATCAGACTATCTGATCTGGAATCTGAATATCCTATATTGCTGAAGTTAGGGTTAACGAACTAGAGATATACAACAAAAACACCTGCACCAAATTGAGTTAGAGAGCAAGCAATAAGTGAAGTGAACAAAGAGGAATCCACAAACACACGGAGACTTGAAGTAGTTGTTCCCGAAGCTCGGATCTTTGAGGAGATCCTACGTCTCCGTTGATGCGGCTCGGTCACACTTGAGCCGGGGTCTCTCTTGACCCTTAACCTCCCGGGTTGCACCAAGCACTCCCGGTTTTACTTTTTGGATCCTTCCCTTTTGGAGGCGAATCCGGCCTTCACAAACTCTCCCTGGCCACCACACAAAGCACCGGTGGCTCTAGGGCGACTCCTAGCCGTCTAGGAGCCCTCAAACTCCAAGAGTAACAAATCCGGCGAAAAACCAACTTGGAGAGTAAATCAAGTGCTCAAGATTGAAGCTTAACCAACACAAAGCCTCTAGATCTAGCTTCTTCACCCACTCAAGGATGCAATCAATGCAATTTATGTTGGAGTGAAGATAGAAGGTGGAGAGTTAGGGTTTGCAATAAGTGCTCAGCTGCAATGAATGTGAAAGGCAACCCTAGCCCGTGGGGGAGGAGGGGAATAAGTATCCACACTCTCAAACTAGCCGTTGCTGCTAAAAAATATCGGATAGTCCGATGTTAATATCGGATAGTTCCGATATTTTCGCAATTTGAGACAGAAAGTGGTCAATCGGACTAAGCATCGGATAGTTCCAAACCATATTGGAACATTTCGGTCCAACATCGGATAGTTCCGATATTTTTGCAACTGGAGACAGAGAGGGGTCGATCGGACCAAGCATCGGATAGTTTTGGACCATATCGGAATATTTTGGTCCAAACATCGGATAATTCTGATATTTTTGCGACTTGAGACAGAGAGGGGTCAATCGGACCAAGCATCGGATAGTTCCGATTCATATCGGAACATTCCGGTTCAACATCGGATAGTCCGATATAATTGTGAATAAAACTCCCTCAAATTTGATTGGTGGATAGAATGTGTCAAGTTTCTTCTACCAAGAGCACTTAGAACATCTAAAAGTGGTTTTTCGTCGCATCCCTCTTAATAGTACGGTGTGTCCTTAAACTCATATCAAAATAAAATATTTACGCTAAAATAAAATGTACACCGTCTTCTCCTTTAAGCTTTACGGTCTCCAAATGTCCTCCAAATCCTTTTTCTAATATTAAAATCTATCCAAGACTTAACAAAACAGATTAGCTCTTTAATATGCCTATCATCTAGCACCAAAACCCACAAAGGGCCTAGATGCACTTTCAATGATCGGATCCGAGTCCGGAAGAAGTGTTGGTCGTCGATTTGGAGAAGCTCCTTGCTTATCCTTGATGTCCTTGGAGGTGTACCACGGCCTATCCGCATGCCGCAGTCTCCGCAAATGGGCTTTACGAGCTTGTTGAGATTCGCGACATTCCCGTGTAGTTTGCCTTCAAACAGACTCCGTTTTAGGCGTTCTTTGGCTTCACGAAAAGCTGACGAAATTATCTTTCCAACGTATCTAGTCCCGACTTCAAATTCCCTCTAGATCATCGGGAATTGTCAAAACAAGATGACGTCTAGAATCTGTCTTCAACCCATCACCATATCCGAGTCGGAAAGTGAGCCCTTGACGTACTACTCATGAGTAGATGGCCGTGGCGTTCCCCAACCCGAACGGGACGTGTTGTTGTAGTTCTTTCCAGATTGGATATGATCCGAATCCGAGAGGTGGAGTTCGCCAAAGTCATTGCTGCTGCCGTCGGCTCCCGAAGCGGAAGGCCTTGTCGAGGGCGAAGACGATGGCAACTCCGTTGATTGATTCCATCGAGCTTGATGAGATTGATCTTGACGCTGCCCCTACCAAGCGCGCCAACCGTCGACGAGTGCTTAACCGGAGGTTATCGTTGGCAATGAATTTAAATGGGTTATGCTTTAGATCCAAACTCGATGGTAGCACAAGATAGGGGGTCTTTTTTTATACAGGTTCAGGCCCTCATCGGTAGAGGTAATACACTAGTCCTGTGCTCTGGGATTATATGGGGTATATGTGTACAAGGTGATCGGGAGATCTCTCGTATGTTGTGTTATGAGGCGAGGGTATTGGATTGGTTGTGGAGATGAAGATGTAGATGATGCCGAACCAGGGGCTCCCTGCCCTCCTTATATAGTGGGGGCATGGTTACAAGGTAGAGTCCTGGTCGGTTACGAGGTAGGATTCCTATCTCTATCCTCTAGTCAGATATGTAGTTATTCGGGATTACAATTGTATCTTCCCTATTAGGGATAGACTTCTATCTTTATGTCCTTTGTTGCCGGTCAAGCCTTTTAGAGTCCGAGTGGTACCCGTCCTTATCCACCGAAATGGTCCATCCACTATCGGGTGGTCTGTTAGGCCCGCCATGTGGGTATCTGGGGTCTATATGTTATCCACAATGCACTAGTTAGATGATGTAGGGCTAATTGTCCTTTTGCACAAATTTCAAGAAGGGTTGCATTGTGTAGAACTGCATGTCCTAACACATTTTATATAAATTACAACTACACAAAAATTAACCGGGCTAACATTCAATTGTTCTAATTAGTGCTTGCACTGGTTCACTCTTCAAGTGGACATGCCATATAAGTGCTCTGCATCAATTCCCATCATGAAATGCCTTTGAAACAAATTTAGTAGCACTGTCCATTGTGTAGTAGGCTTCACGTGATGAATAGAGAAAACATTCATTAATTTAGAAGAACTACGAGATCTTCTTTGCTAATGCATTGTTCTTTGTGTGAGTAAACTCAACCATTTCAAGGAAGATAACATCAGCACCAAAATACCTAACCACCCTGGTATGGGCTGAGTTGTGTTTCAAATATCCCAATGTATGAGATCCGGGGATGCAGGGATTTCATCATTCTTTTCATAATATATGATTGTTTCATTAATTTTCTGTGGCACATGCAGGCGCACAAAATTCTCAAGATTAAAAAAAACATTCATGATAATGCTATAGCTCGATGAATTATTTATGCAATCCCTTATTATTCTACAAGTCTGAAAAGGTGAGAATTCAGAGCTATAAAATCAGTCTTCTAAGTCGTTATGCACCTTGTGTGCATTAATTCTAGTGCGGTTGTAGCCCAGATGCAGTGTGGAGGAATTGATCTAATATGTTTCTTACATACGACATTCTTCATAATGCGTAATGTTCATTGCTATTTTTTTCATTAGTTTTTCATTTGCACAGATGTCTTTACATTGAAGAGAGTCCAAGTGTATTCAAGACTAAACAATGCTTCTTAAGTGCTGATGTAATACCCATAAATAATATACCTAGTGCTCTTCATGTGTTTGCTATGCATGGATTGTTACTTACGATTATTCTAGTACTACCAGTGCCTTTAAGACTTGACCGGGAGTATATGGCTTCTCTTAAGATGGTATTTATTGTTCTATATAAGCAATACTGACCGGGAGTATATGGCTTCTCTCAAGATGGTATTTATTGTTCTATATAAGCAATACATATATCCTCCATGCACACTACACAAATTCTAGGTTGCAATCAAGCTATCTTTTTTTTCAAATCTGCTCTTCGGTAACTGGCATTTGATGCTAAAATTCATATAATGTCGGCTAGCAACAACAATTTAAGGTAAGAATGCCTAGAATGTTACCCATTACATGTGGGTGTGTAACGTGGCCAACGACACAGCCCTTTGTGAGGAGGGTAGCCAAGGATGCACTTTTAATTTGTCTATGGCCCATTCGATGTGCCGATGATAAACATGTGCCATCGATACCATGCATGTCGTCAGACCTGTGTTATCGGTCGGCCAACGACACTGAGCTGTGTCGTCGGGTTGGAGGATGTTTCATCGGTATAAAAAACCAACGACACATAGACCACTCCGTGTAGTGTCTATTGACGGTTTTGAAGTTGTTTCGGCTATTTCGATCGTCGAGAAATATGTCGTTTCCTATAATGACCCTATGTTTACGCTATGAAGTCTATGGATTGCACTTAAGCTTGTATTTTTCGATAGAGCGTACATCCACTAGCATCAAGGGCATTTCTCAAGTTTTGGGCGGGCGCATGTGCAGCGCACGAAACAACTACTCCCACATGATCTCATACTACTTCACTTGGCTTTTGGGTTGGCATTTTCCTTGTTATCTCCTCGTCTTATATATCTTTCCTCGTTTTAACCTTGTAACCCTTTGTTAAAGAAGAACTCACAGCGCACAGGTAAAAACAGCGGCAAAAAACACTAGCCCAAACACATGAACAAAAAAACACAAAAGCCCGAGGCCAGAAGCGCACACAATGACACAATGCCTTGTTTAACTAGGGTAGATAGAAATGTGTCGAGCTGTGCAGGATGTAGAAGCTTGTATGCATGTGTGCCTCCCGGCCATTAATTATCTTACTCCAAGTCTTCTTCTCGAAAATTCGCATCGTTTTTACCTACCTGCATGGATGCAGGAGCAGAACAAACAAGAGCGTTCCCTCCTCTCCCTTCTCTCCGCCGTCCAAACAGAGTAAATAACGAGCAGAAATAACCCTACACGACCGACGCCACCCACGCCATCACGGTCGGGGTATTCTTCCTCCTCCCATCGAGTGACGTTACGTTAGGTAGCGACAGGGACAGGAACATTATCATAAAAAATCTGAACCCGAAATCCGCTTCGCATCATTCCGGAGCTCCTGCTTAATTGCCCATTAATTTGGAGCAATGGAGTCTTAACCGCATGTGTACGGCTCCGGGTTTTCTTTTTTCTGTGGGGGTGAGATGATCATTCATGGCCATGCACGACCATGATGCATGGCCATGAGCACAGGCACAGCACCATCGGCGAGGGCTTCTCCCAGAATAATATTTTCGAGGGAGCATCGCCTAGAACGCGCGACGTGGAGGCAAGGCGCGCGGCCTCGCGCGTCGCGCCGCTGCATTATTCAATTCGGCGAAGAACCTGATAGCGTTCTCCGCGCTGGCGTGGCCTCATAGGCGATGGCCATAACCAAAAGGCGACGCGATGGCGACGATCGGACGAGCCTTTTTTCTCTTTTGGTCTGCACCCCGTTCGTGATCCATGCAGACTGACTGACGGGCGCATGATCAGCTGCAGGGTCTACTCCTGTGAGGTGGAACAGTGGATCGGAGCGGATTGACAGGCGGCCGGCCGGCCGGGGAGGCGGGGACTACAATGCCGGCAGCCATGTGGCCGTCGAATCACCGTGAAGAGTGGCGCAGGAGACTGGAGCATCCACCTCTCCTGTTCCATTCCACTGTTTTCGACTTGTTTTATTATTATTCTTTCTAAAATTTCTTCACACTTTAGACTATATTTTAAAAAATTTTTTTACCTCACCAGCTATTCCATTCAAAGATATAGTGTTTTGAAGTATCTACCACGAATGTTCTAAGGATAGAAAAGTGAAGCTGGTCAGTCCTCGTATCTAAACACGGCACACGTACATGCTGTTAAATTAATTATGAAGGCTACCTGATCTCTTCTCTATGGTCCCAGACTCAATAGTCAGACCGTCTTCACATTAGATCCAACCTGTGTAAACCTGTTGCATACCTACATCTTCTCTGAAAACTTATACATTCTTCTTTTGCTTACAGCTTGTCCATGTAAAACATGCACAACAATAAATAATGTCATATGCGGTAGAAGAGCAAGCTTGCCATGAAAATATAAGATAAATTGTAATCAAAGAAGTTGTCTCATTATCTAAATAAATAAATAAATTGTCTATATATTTTTTTGAGGGAAGGGCAAAAGAATTGCCCTAACTTGATTAATAAGGAGGGGCCGAAGGCCAAAAGTACAGAGCTAAAAAAAAGAGAAAAGGAAAAGAAAAAGGGGTGGAAAAGCAGGAAGACACCCCACCCCAGGCAGTAAAGAGCTAAGCAATTACAAAATTGGCCCCTGCCGCCTCCCAAAGGCGCAGGTCATCTAGAAGAGAGGACAGGAACTGCGAGATCGGCCGCTCACTGCAACGAAAAATACGGTTGTTCCGCTCTAACCAAAGGTGCCATAACGTTGTGAGGGCGACCGAGGCGTCCCCGCTGACGGATTGCCCTTGAATATCCAACCTCCACCACGCGGGGAGGCAGCCCTGGTGAGACCACGTGGAGGGGCAAAGTCTTGGCGAACCTAGCTTGGTAGAGATGCGAGTCCACACCTGGGCGGAGAAAATGCAAGTGAGGAAGAGGTGATCTGGGGTCTCCAAGTTCCTCAAACAAAGCAGGCAGAAGTAGTTGTTGGGGATCCCTTTTCGCAAAAGAGAGTCGGCTGTGAAGATCTTCCGCTGAAGGAGAAGCCACCCAAAGAATTTGCATTTGGACGGGGCCCACTGCTTCCACAAACGATGATTGTCCGACAAAGTTCGACCAATAAACTGCAGGTGGTAAGCCGAGGCCACCGAGTATTCCCCATAAGCAGAGAAACGCCAGATGACGCGGTCCGGATCATGCTGAAGTGGCACGAACTGTTGAAGGCGCTGGAGGAGGTCAAGCAGCTCTGAAGACATGGATGGGAGGAAATTCCTCCGCAGATCGGACAGCCAGGTTTCGTTTAGAAGCGCCTGAGCAACAGATCGGAAATTGTCTATATATGGACGCATGGAAAAAACCCGTTGCACATAGGTTATAAGACACCTGTGTTGTTTATATATCAATAGGTTATATGAACATTATTATACATAGGGTTCATTAGATACATACCAATGCAAAGATGTGAGTTCAAAAGTATGCCATCAATAAAACATAAACCGGTTGCCAGCCAGGTATCAACGTCAATTTGAAAATTTTGAAACATGTCATTCTCAAACTTCTTTACTCATATGATTTCATTGTATTTTTATCAACATATGTTATCTTCTTTGCACCATCTTATCCCACATTTCTCTTTCAATTAGTACTCATGTGGGCCATAGGGTCTCCTCCTCCCTCAGGGTGCCTAGCCCTCGATGAATCCTTCTACAACCCTTTTTCTATCTCCTGAGCATCGACACATCCTCTCTTATGTCTGGCTCAAGTTTAGCGAACTCATTGATCTTAGCACGTTAGAGAAGGAGGAGAAAGAAGAAAGGGTAAGGATATGTGGTTTCGAAAAATTACCTCAGATGCCCATGCAACCCAATGTAATTCATTTATCTTCTCGATCAGTTTCCGACCATTTCAAATTATTTGTTTCGGTGCATGGGAAGCTACATATTAAAAGGAACTATGCATCCATGTTTAGCTACCATATACACGATGGTGCAAACAAATCAAAACACGCAGCGGTGCACAATGCGAAACCCTAGCGGCCATTTCTCAATTTTTTGTTCATCAGAAACAAAATTCCTTCACTCAAAAGACAAAATCAGCCAAACCCATCGACGGCTCTCGAGTCTCGCGTCTCAAGCCTGGGCCACGTGACCATCCGGTCCAGGCATGGGCGTTTTGCCCGGAGAAGGCGACGCAGAGGCCGCCGCGCCACGCTTGTCTCGCACCGGCGGGGGGGAGCTCTCCCCCCGTGAAGCGATAAGAGCTCGATCCCGTACGTCCGTTCGCGTGGGGGCGGCCCGGATGTGTCCACTGTCGGTCTCTGATTGGGCGGGCCGTGACGTCGCTGCTCCCGAGCCCGGCTGCGTCGCCCAGACACCGACACGTCGCGCTATCCCTGACCCCCTGGTCCCTTGTCATAGCACCCACTGCTGTTCTACTCCTGGAGAGTAAAAGCTGAGCCCACCGACGCAAAGCTACACACGAAAATGACTTGACGGAGATGTCAGCACGTGCGAGTTTACGAGGACGAGATGCTTGTTCGAGGAGGAACTCATTAACCGAAAGCTAATTCAACTTGCATCCAACTCTAGACTCCATTTGCTCAACTTTTGGTGGGTTTTTAGTTGGATCTGCTGATCTTTGTGTACCTTCTCTCGAACAAGTGAACAATTTCATTATACAAATATTTGCGCTATTCTTCCGATCATCATTCTTCCTGACGCTAAAACCAATATCGAACGCATAGTCGTTGTAGAATTTGTAAGCATCTTCTACAGTTGCAAATTCCATTCCAAGTATTGGTGCTGATTTATTTTTTGTATGACCATCTGTGTGGATGGAATTTCCATCTCCTAAATCATCTAAAATAATACATTAATTAAATATTCACCCCAATTTTTTGAACAGATGAAACTACAAATTGATGATAAATTAGGGAGATAATACCTATAGGAGGTGTAGTGTTTTCCATTGTTTCTGAGACAAATGAGTGATGGCGCCAACCGTGATATATCTGCACACAAATTAGGGATAATGGCTGATCGTAATCTCTTTAGGAGAGAGGCGACATGCTCCTGATCTGGATTGCTCAAAAGAATACCAACATGCACATATGATCTACCTCAAGATGAAACAGTGATGTTCCTGATCTGAAGACCACCGTCCTTGATTGGGGTTGCCACAGTTCCTGATCTGGTGATGGAGGCGGCAGCTAGCGCGGGGGCGGCTGAGGGGCGAGGGCGTTCTGAGTCGCGTGAATGGCGAGCTCGCGCGGATGGACGGCGTGAATGGGCTTGGGCCGAAGCGTTGTACTTGTTAGCCGAGCAATCGGGAGGCTGAGCCGAGCCGAGCCGAGCCGAGAACAGACGAAATTGGAGCGCCGGGCAGTGCGGGCAGCTCGCTGCATCCGACGATGGCGTGGGGACACGCGTACGGCCGTAGGCGCGCGGGACGCGGGCTCGTCCCCCGCGCGCGGGACCTCCCCCGCTTCGGTTTTGCCCGGAGAAGGCGACGCAGAGGCCGCCGCGCCTCGATTGTCTCGCACCGGCGCGGGGGGTCCCCGTGAAGCGATAAGCTCGATCCGGAACGTCCGATCGCGTGGGGGCGGCCCGGATGCGTCCACTGTCGGCCTCTGATTGGGCGGGCCGGGACGTCGCTGCTCCCGAGCCCGGCTGCGTCGCCCAGACACCGACACGTCGCGCTATCCCTGACCCCCTGGTCCCTTGTCATAGCACCCACTGCTGTTCTACTCCTGGAGAGTAAAAGCTGAGCCCACCCACGCAAAGCTACACACGAAAAAGACTTGACGGAGATGTCAGCAAGTGCGAGTTTACGAGGACGAGATGCTTGTTCGAGGAGGAACTCATTAACCGAAAGCTAATTCATCAATACACGAATAAGGGGATGCTACGATATCTATAGAAGTGGGACTAAAAACGGATGGAATGTATCTATGTGTTTCCTTGTCTATATATACCCGTTATATCTAAATTAATCGATGACAATGTTTGTTTCAAATATGGCTAGAGAATGAATAATAAGATTGTTTCTTAATGTGTTTATATTTCGGCGACATCCGCAAACTTGATGACCTCCCTCGGTTCAACTCACGTGGAAACATGGGAGGAGAGAGAAGAAGAGAGAGCATATGCAGCAGCATGGTGGGCATGGCGGCATGACGCGAAGTATGGCCTAAGCAGACGAGGTGGCATGGAGGTAAGCAGTGTTTCGATTATCTGATTTACTAGTCCAGAGACTAATTTAACTCGATATTTGAGTTTGTACTAATTTGGTATAATGGACACAATTCAGTGACCAACAAGTATTTTTCTCTTTAGGCTCTCTCCAACAGGAATTCCTAAATTTGGTTTCCTATAGCCTTATATACATACTCCCTTTAAAAAAATCTCTCCCTATATTTCTTTCATCTCTAACAGTGTTTCATATAGAATTGTATAGGGGAAGGAGAGAGAACCCCTACATATAAAGGAATGGAGAGAATTTATCTATTTTAGGGAACAGAATAAGGAACGATGTTGGAGCAAATAAGGGAAGAATCCGTCCCCCATTTTAGGATAGAGGACGATTTAGGGAAGCCTATTGGAGATAGTCTAATAAAGGTTAATTTACCCCTTTCTCGTAAGTTATCTTTAAGAGTAGTGAAAATGCAACTATTTTAAGATTTATTAATTTTCAAAAAATGTTCACACATATACCATTATTCACATTGTATATGTGCTATAATTTTTTTTAAATAATAGAAGCGACAAATTTTGTTTCTATTCTTTGCAGTGATAAAGGCTTTTTCATTTTAGAAGGTCCGTTTCTACTTTTCAATTTCTAGAGGTCGGCGCCACACTTTGCTCGCTAAGGAGCAGAAGTGATGTGATATAAATAATATATCTTACCACGTCACACTAGCTAAGTCTATCAACAACTTCACATGTTTGACATTACTCGACTACCCTAGAATGATGTGGTGCTACACATGAGTTTCATACACAACCTTATCATGATCACGACAGACATAATCTTACACGTAATTTCCACGCACTGCATTTGTCTCATGCATATCTCTCTATCTATCCACAAACGTCACAAAATAATATAGCGCTCCTACTTTAATGGTTGAGATGTGCACCGTAGAATCCAAACTAGCTCGATACAACATGACTTCGAATCATGACTACAGACAATCTCATCCATCAATTTCTTTACATAACTATTGCATTAAGACATGGATTTTACCTTTGATTTTTTGCCGTATATATATTTATGTTCCCAAATGTAGAGGCTGAAATATAAAAATTTGTCCAATGTATTGCTACGGTAAATTGCTAGCTGTACAAGTGGAGCCGTGAACGTTGAGCACCCAAATTCGCGGCCGCTTGTTGGCTCGTGTGGAGCGAGGTGTGGGCCAGGGAGGCGTGCGCTGTCCGGCGCCCACTAATCTAATCTTCTGACCGATTCTGAGGCCTTGTCGTCCTCCGGCGGCAGCCACTTTAATGCCCCCGAGGCGACACTTGTCCCTCCTCCCACCCTCGCCGCCGCGATCGCCTCCCTCCGGCCCGCACCAACTAGCCCCCGCTCCATTTTTCTATTATTAATCCCTCCCGCTAAACAAGATTTCATCTTGCTAATTCTGGCATTGCCCGTGACTAATCACACATTCACACTCGCTGCGAGCTAGCCTCCTCCCTGTCGCTTCTGCAGTTCTGCTGATGCTGCTGCTTATAAAGTCTCCTTTTCTTCTCTGCTCGCCTGGGCTTCTCCGGCGCTACGGTGGTGGGGAATAGAGGCGGCTAGGTGGGGAATTGTGCCGCTGCTGCGGGGTTTTGGTGAGGGGTTGGGGGGGATTCGGGTTTGGGGTGGAGGGAGAGGGACAGGGTGAGGAAGATGGAGATGCCTGGAGGGAGCGGCGGGGCGGCGCTGCCGCGGCAGGGATCGATCTACTCTCTGACGTTCGACGAGTTCCAGAGCGCGCTGGGCGGCGCCGGGAAGGATTTCGGGTCCATGAACATGGACGAGCTGCTGCGCAACATCTGGACGGCCGAGGAGTCGCACGCCATAGCGGCGGCGGCGGCGGCGGCTACAACGACGGCGGCTTCCGCCGCCAGCGTCGACTTGCAGTCGCAGCAGCCCATCCAGCGGCAAGGGTCGCTCACGCTCCCGCGCACGCTCAGCCAGAAGACGGTCGATGAGGTCTGGCGCGACATCATGGGCTTTGCCGGCGTCGACGATGCGCCGCCGGCCCCCGCACCCGCACCCGCGCAGGTGCAGGCGCAGCGGCAGCCGACACTGGGGGAGATGACGCTGGAGGACTTCCTGGTGCGCGCGGGCGTGGTGCGGGAGGACATGGCGCAGGCGCAGGCGCTGTTCCCCCAGGGCAATGTGGTCGCGCCCGCCATGCATCTGGGGAACGGGATGGTGCCTGGGGTAGTCGGGCAGGGGGGTGCAGGTGGGAATGGGATGACGGTGGCGGCGCCGGCGACGCCGGTTGTGCTGAACGGGTTGGGGAAGGTGGAGGGCGGGGATCTCTCGTCGCTGTCGCCGGTGCCGTATCCCTTCGACACTGCGCTGAGGGTGAGGAAGGGGCCTACCGTCGAGAAGGTCGTCGAGAGGAGGCAGAGGCGCATGATCAAGAATCGGGAGTCAGCTGCCAGGTCCCGCGCGCGGAAGCAGGTGAAGCCTTTCTTCTTCTTCACCTGCAGTGCTGTAACTATCCATTTATCATACTCCTTTTGCTTAAGTACGCCAAGATGCTATCCGAAATCGAACTCAGTGGTGCCTATATGTGGTATGCCCTCGATTTTGTTGTACTTTATTCGCTTTGATGTGATCCGGCACTTCCAGTTTTGCTGGTAGATATTAATCTATGCTTAAGCAGCTTCTTCAAATAGCAAGTTGTGTCGTTAAATATTGCCATGCCAAAGAGGAGAAGAATCTATGGGTGGGTCGTCCATGATTCAAGTTGACCCTATCAGATTCAGAAAGACAACACGGAACTCTGTTCATTTGGTGGATGCTGGTTTGGCATTGCAGTGATGTGGACTTTGTTTCTTCCATGTACTATTACTATGATAGGGATAGTATGCTCATCATGGACCTGGGAAAAATCTCAGCAAGGTCAATGACAGACAGTAGCCAATGTTTCTTTGTTGGTGATTTTTTGCCATAGACTTAGCGGTAGTAGGCTTCTATCCACATAAGTTATCTTCCATGGGCAGTCATACTGCTATGTAAACTATAGATTTTGCTAGAACAACAATCAAATCCATTGAACAACACTACTGGATGACAAATAGTTTCAGATGATTCTATTTGCTGTTGCAATTTAAATCCATAACTCAATCTACTGACGCTTGAATTCTACTCTTCTGATACAACAGGCTTATATAATGGAGTTGGAGGCTGAGGTGGCAAAACTGAAGGAGCAGAATGATGAATTACAGAAAAAACAGGTTTACAAGTTTTCTTTTAAAATTGCTTTGATGCGTGTGCATACATTATTTATGTATTCACTTTACCATTTCATATAATCAACTAGTGGTCTTCCTATAGTGTCTAGACTCTACAATTCTAAAGTTTCTTGCCACAGTTGTCATATTTTTCTGTGTACTTGGGCTTGCCAATATTTTTTAAATTGCATCTAGAGATGTTTGTTGCTGGCATGTCATCCGATAGGTTGCCACAAATAGCCTTTTTTAAGTATCTGGTCCTTACTGTATATTTTTGCATGTAATCAACTCACTTAGATTATTGTTGGAGACTATGCATAAAACACCTATTTTTGTACAGTCATTGGGATAAATTGATTTTGTTACATTGTTGTGTTTGGTCCTACCATCCTATGCCATGTGATATTCACTAAAACTCTTCTATCCACTCAATGTTTTTTAAGTGGATTTGACCCATTTTTATTGTGAAACAGAAATACAGAGGTTCAGAGATGATAACAACTCAATACTGTTACACATTCCATATCATATCATTGTTTTTACTAACAGATCTAGAATTTTCTTCCACCTTAGATATGTGGCACTATGTTGTTACCTATACATCATTAATATTGCATTCTCTGACATGTATCATTGTAGTGTTATCACTCGTTTGATTTTAAAAAAGTGAAATAAGTTAACTCCAACATGAAGTTGTGGACTTAAGACCTGCTTATTCTACTTCAATCAATATTACCTTTGTTTCTTCTAAAGCACTGATAAAAACTTGTATTTTTTTTTTTCAGGTGGAAATGATACGGAAGCAAAAAGATGAGGTAATGCTCTTGCATTTTATAGGATTTTTTTTAGAACAGGAAAATTGTTCTGAATAATTGCTGCTTTTGTTCTCATTGTTGTGGACGTGGTACAAATTATATACACCATTTTTTTTAATCACTACTGCGGTTTTTCCCAGAAAAGAGTTACTGCCACAAATTTGCTGGTTAAAGGAATAAAACAAAGGACAGGATGGCATTAGCCAACTGGTTTTTTCTTCCATTATTTTTCACCTGGGGTTGGGACAATTTTTAGGTGGCTTGATTTTATATCCCAGAATCCATTGTTGTTCAAAGAAACCACCATCCTAACCACTTTAAGAGTTAAGACAGATCAAAGATGATAATTGCCTACTCCTCAGTAGCCCATATGTATTTGGTGACTATTGGTATGTTTATTGGGCGGTGGCCATTAGGTCAACTATTTGAGTTTGGACACAAGCAAGGCCAAAACATGTGTGCCCAGCATTGGCCATTAGGTCACCTATTTTTTGAGTTATGGACAAAAGCAAGGCCAAAACATGTGTGCCCAGGCGTGTCACCCATCAACCTGCTAGCAATAAGGGATAAAACTTAGCATGTCGCAACAAAGCGTTGATTCAATGCATAAGCAAAGCACCACCATCTGAACGGGAGTGGGGGACGGCCCTATGCAGGCAGCAGCAGCACTGGCTCTATGAAGTCTGAATTGAATCTTTCGGTTGACTTTCCCATGAATAAGGATTGTTGGGTGTGGGGAAGCGAGCACTTCTAGCTATTTCGCTTGCTTCTTTCTTATTGTGGCGGCTATTATGGTGTGGCTGAAATGAACAAAAAGTGAGATGATTCAAATCGATTGATACATGGACTGATCTGTTCTGATAGATTGAAAGGGAATAAATGCAGGTGTTGGCCATATAGGTCATGTGTCACTAACACTCTGGCTCCTTATCCCTTCTTACTTTTCGTTATAGGAACAATATAGTGAGAATTCCCTGTGTGCCACTGAGAAAGTTACTAATACCCTATCTGCCACTCGAAATCATCTCTTCCCTCGCATGCCACTGTTTCCATTTTTTCTCCCCCCAATGCCCCTGCCGTCAACGGTGTTACAGCTAGCGTAATAGTGGCATTTTTTCTTCCCTCGCATGCCACTGTTTCCATTTTTTTCCCTCTCATGCCACTGTTTTCACTTTTTTCTTCCCTCGCATGTCACTGTTTCCATTTTTTTCTTCCATCGCATGCCACTGTAACACCGTTGACGGCAGGGGCACTGGGGGGAGAAAAAAATGGAAACAATGCATGCGAGGGAAGAGACGATTTCGAGTGGTAGATAGGGTATTAGTAACTTTCTCGGTGGCTCACAGGGAATTTTCTCAATAATATATAGGGATACTATATAAAGCTACCCTTGGAACGTATCATCGAGTATCATGGTTTTCATATTGCATGATACTTTATGACACTTGCTGTATTGTTCCAACGGTATAGCGTTTTGTAACTGCTTTCTTTTCATTACAACATTGGTTCATGATCTTGTTCAAACTCTCAATGTGGTGATGTCCTTCACTCATGATATTTGCACAAACAAATCTGAAAAACCAATGAATGTATGCAGCACTGGCTACCCATGCCATTGTAGTTGAAATTTCACACATTATGAGTTTTAGCTGTGAGATTAGTTTTTTTAACGAAACTGTGACATTTGGTTGTTTTCCTAAGCATGACTGAAATATCATTCTAATTTCTAAATGTGTTTTACTCTACTTACACTTGAGATCTGTTCCCTATAATGGATTCCAAGATGATCAATGTACGATTTCCTTGGTTCACTATTTTCATGGCCTTGTTACTTAATAGTTAATACTACATTACCACCTACTACATAAGGACATATCCTGTACTCCCCACCTTCTGGTACTCCCATATTTATCTCCGCAAAATATGATACAAGTAATCATAATTTTGGAGTCTTAATATCAGGGGGAAAACAATGCAAAACCCATGACAATCAGTACATTTTGTTCAATGTTTGAAAAAAATGATTAAATCATTATTAATTTCCAACAGAGTAAAAAAAGAGCATATAATGAGCTGAAAATATGAGAAAATGCCCTTTCATTTTTTTCCCTTTTACCTCTTCCGGGTACTTTGAGGTTTGAGCATCTACGGTGCCAAAGTGCTGTGGTTTACACTTACACTTACAGAGGAGCCAACAGCGATTAAACCCAGCTAACATATCTCGTTCTATTGCCTATTTAACTGTAGCTACAGTTGCTAGAGACCTTCTGAGAACCTTGCTATCACTTTGATACTGCCAGTGTCAAGTGATTATACACAGACATCAATTGCCAATTCTTATCCGATGGCTGCTACACACTTGTTTGCCTTGGAAGTTCTGTTCAGAATGCAAAAATGTTCTATTGCCATGATTTGGAGTAATACATTCCTCTAAAGATAAAGAGGTAATAGGAGTTCATTACATTGATATATTCGAAGTAATCCATCATGCTGGATGAAAGAACTTGAGAAAAGAACAGTTTAAGTGAGTCTGGGGGTATGCTTGAAAAATCTTATGCTTTTGGACTGGGCCTAAGTACAATCATACCAATTATCAACTTTTGTTTGATGTTAACCTTACCTCTTTAGCTTGTAAGACCCACTGAAGATACCAATTATCATTTTTTGGGAATAGGGTTTTGCTTCAGCACGCTAGCCATTACTATCATGAATCTTAAACCAGTGGTGAAGATTAAAGGGCGCCATGCTGCACTTGGCATGAAGAGCAATCGCTATACCACCAGTAATAGTGGGTTTAACCTTGTGGATTTGAAATCTTATCTATTAGGTAGCTGTTTATTTAGTTATTTCAAGTACACATTTACCATTAAATAATACCTTCAATATTCGTACATTTTCAGTTTTCCAAATGAAGCCAAGTCCGTGGAAATATAATGCCGTTTTAGCATCAGTAAGGATAAAATAAGATGTTTTGAAAAAAACATGCTTTAGAAGGTGTACTAGACTTGAACAAACAGTGTTACAGGGATTGGGAGTTTGGCAATGGGCTTTGTGCTAGGCCTGTCGCAAGCAACAGTGCTGTTTGGGTTAGGTCAGAACTCTGCATTTTAGACAAGTTAAAATCAGGTTTGCCAGGCCAGACCTACCTGGCAATGGCTATTGGGATTTCAAATCCTAAGGCTTGTCCTGCCCTCAGCGGTGGCTTGTCCAGTCCAGGTCAAATTGTTTTACTCAGGTCTAGGTCAGAATATATAACAACAACAAAGTCTTTAGGTCCCAAACAAATTGGAACAGGCTATAAATGAAACCCTGTAAAAGTCACCAACTTTGATTTTTTAAAAGAACATAAGCCAAAGAGGTTCAAAAGTTAAGTCATGGTTCAACCACGTGAATTGCTAATTTCCATGCGCCTCTATCTATGACCTTATTTTCTTTTCAAATGAAAGTTGCTGAAAATTATAGTCTGAAAAGGTTGTGACCCCTTGAGAGACGTCTTGTTGAGTCGAAAAAAATATGAAAAAATAATTTATTGAACTCTAAAAAGAACTATATAAACCTCACAAAAATAATTATAAAGTAACATCATTTGGTTTGTACAAAAATAATAAATTTTCATTTTATTTAATTTAATTTAAGCTTAGAAGAGCAATGCCTAAGGCTAAGTCTTTTGGTATTCTATTTTACGTAGTACTCCCTTTGTTCTAAAACATAAGATGTATTTTGATTAAAAAAACTCAAACTTCGTAAACTTTGACCAGTCAAATTATATGCATCTTTATTATACAAAAGATGTGTATATGTATTTTATTTTAAATTACTTTCAATACAATATTATTTTGTAGAAATTTACAACATATAAAAAGACAAATTTAATGGTCAAAGTATACATGTAAAGACTTTCAAATAAAAATATGCCCTATAAAAGAAACGGAGGGAGTACATGTTTATAATACCAAAATTACTTTAGAGATAGTATTGCCCCATAATTTTCACTGAAACGTTTGAGAATAATACCAAAATATCCCTAGAGGTAATGTTGCCCCATAATTTTCACTGAAACGTTTGAGATGTCACTGAGTCCTGGCCCACTCTAGCCATGCACGATACTTTTTTTTTCAAATCTTAATATAGGAAAGAAAGACTTTTTTTTGTGCATTGTAGAGGTATCTTAGTTTTTAAAAACAATGTTGCAACTCTAATTTGGTAAAAAAAAAACCAACTCTAATTTGGTAAAAAAAAAACCAAGTAATTGCCTTATTCTTCAAATTGCAAGTTGGAAAACAATTTGACAGAGCTATAGTTATGTCATCTTTGAGTTAAGGTTGGTAGGTCCAGTTATTATATGCACACTACACAGAACCCACCTAATCCAATAAGATTATTGTGGGTTCATTTGTTGATTCCTAGTCCCCAAAATGGCATGTACTTGTTAATTTATACAAATCTTGTATAATTTTTGTTGATAGCAATAGGTCCTCACTACTTAAGGATCAAAATAGTAAAGGCTTACCCTAAATTTTGAGGTTTATGTAGTTTTTGGGCTGTGATTACCATGGTTAGAGGACTTGAACTGAGGTGTAATCAGTGGAATTTGCCAGCGGTTTTGTAGCCAAAGACAGTATATCTTTGATGCTCCTGATTTTGATGTGCGGAAATTGGAGAAAGGTCCTCTTCAGACACCGTTCTTTCCCTAATGGAAATTTGTTTATCAATGGATTTTGCAGGTCATGGAGAGAATCAGCCAGCAACTTGGCCCAAAAGCCAAGAGATTTTGCCTGCGACGAACACTGACTGGTCCATGGTAACCTGAAGTTCGGACAGCATTGACCACAGAGAAGATCGTTGGCTCAGATGTGAGTATGTGACCAGTGTATATATCAGCAGAAGTCAGAATCTCCTATTTCCTCTGTGGATCACAGCTTCACTGTTACTTTTTTTCCTTCTGTGATCGTTCAGTCTCTTCAGTTGATTGCCGGTGACATTTACTCGCTAGGCTTAGCTGCGTGATCTTTGCATGAACAAAAGCGAACTATCTAATCTGTTTTAACTCCTATCTATTGACATAGCAAGATCGCTCATGCCATTTATGTTGTTCCTGGATGCAGCTGTGCAGCTGCTTTGTATGTTGTTGAGTTTAGATGCCATCCTGTAGTAGTTCAGTGGTCCTGGAAGAGCATTTCCGCTGACTTGCATGTAATATGAATCTATGGTTTTCAGGGCCCCATCTAACTGATGAAAACGGACGGCATTTAGCTGTTGTGCTTAATTAACACTTTCAATAGAATGTACTCTTTTTTTAAAAAAGGAATATTCTCTCTTGATGCCCGATAGATGTCATCAGATCTCTGAATAGCATGAAAAATCTGACAACCAAAGAACAATACGCTGCAGTGCCGGATATCATAGCACATACATCCTGCACCGAGCAGGAGAATATGAAGAATATGGCGGAGGTTTTCTATGAGAAGCTCTTCTTGTCGGAACCTTGTGATGCCGTTGATGATGTCTTAGGGACTATACCCTCCAAGGTGGATGATCACACCAATTAGGCACTATGCAAACCATATTCTGACGAAGAGATCAAAGCTGCCCTCTTCCAGATGGGACCCACGAAGGCGCCGGGACCTGATGGTTTTCCAGCTATTTTCTACCAATCGCATTGGGAGCTCATCAAGGATGACATTTGCAACGCGGTTCGGGGTTTTCTCACGGGTGAGGAGATCCCGGAAGGTTTGTGTGACTCAATCATTGTGCTGATTCCGAAGGTTCCGGGGGCTAATCTTCTTTCGAGCTTCCGGCCTATCAGCTTATGCAACGCCCTATACAAGATTGCCTCTAAAGTGGTGGCCAACCGGCTTAAGGTGTTTCTACCTGATGTGATCTCCAAGTTCCAATGTGCCTTTGTGCCAACTAGGTTGATCACGGATTGTGCGTTGGTGGCCTATGAGTGCCTTCATTCCATTCGGAAACAAAGTGCTGAATAGCCGTTCTTTGCACTCAAGATTGATATGATGAAGGCCTATGACTGGGTTGAATGGCCTTACCTAGCTGGCTTGCCTCTCTCGACTGGGTTTCCATCATGGTTGGATAGCTACTGTCATGAGATGCGTCACCTCGGTGAGGTATACTGTCTGAATCAATGGGGAGCTGATGAGGCCTGTGGTGCCGTCGCGAGGACTCCGACAAGGGGACCCTATTAGCCCCTATTTATTCCTTCTTTGCACGGAGGGCCTCTCCTGTCTCCTGAAACAAAAGGAGGACTCCAGGGAGATCAAGGGGATCAGAAATGGCCGAGAAGGGCCGAGGGTCTCACATCTGCTTTTTGCGGATGACAGTATTTTCTTTACAAGGAGTGATCAGAGGAGTGTTGACAATCTGAAAGCTACACTTCAGCTCTATTGTCGTGCCTCGGGGCAGAAGATCAACCTCCAGAAGTCGACTTTACTCTTTGGCGGACGTTATCCTGAGGAAGTTAAAAGGAAGGTGAAGGACTCTCTCCAGGTCTCTTGTGACGTGCTAAAGGACACCTATTTGGGGATGCCTACTGAGGTGTGTAGACCTTTTTCTAGCTCTTTCAAATCCCTCCCTGAGAGGGTGTGGAATCGGGTCAATGGGTGGTCGGTTCACCCTCTTTCTAGAGCTGGCAAGGAGGTGTTGCTTAAATCGGTGGTCCAAGCCATTCCTACCTTTGTGATGAGCTGCTTCTGGCTTCCGGTGTCTATTTGTGAGAAAATGAGAAAGTGCATTGCCCACCATTGGTGGGGCTTTAAAGATGGGAAAAGAAGCTGCACTGGAAGTCTTGGGAGTGGCTCTCTTCTCCTAAGTCTTTGGGTGGCATGGGTTTTAGGGACTTTACCACTTTTAACCAGGCAATGCTCGGTAAGTAGGCTTGGCGTCTCTTGACTGATCCCGACTCTTTATGCTCTCGTGTGCTGAAAGGAAGATACTTCCCAAACTCCTCCTTTTGGGCTGCCCCCCGGCTGAGGGCTGCTTCGTTCACGTGGCGCAACATCCTTTTTGGGAGAGATTTGCTCAGAAGTGGGGTGCGCTGGGGGATTGGCAATGGCTGCTCGGTCAAGATCTTGAATGACAATTGGATTCCGGGTTTCTCTCCGGGATCGGTGGTGCCCCTTGTGCCAATTCCCGATGGGGCCACGGTGGATTGGCTAATGGCTAAAGGAGGTTTAGACTGGGATGATGAGCTGGTTCGAACGGTTTTCTCGGAAGATGTGGCCTCGGCGGTGTTGTCGCTCCCGGTTAGCCAGGTGGGGGAGGATGATTTCGCTGCCTGGCCTCACACAAAGAGCGGGACGTACTCGGTCTGGTCCGCTTATAACCTGGCTCGCTCGGCTCTTTTCTAGTCGATGCAAAGCGAGAATGGCAGGGGCTCCGTGTCTTGTTTTGACAGTGAGTGCAAAGCTTGGCGGGCCCTCTAGAAAATCAATGCTCCCGGCAAGATGAAGATCATCCTTTGGTGGGCGGCTCATGACTGCCTTCTAATTGGCTTTCAGCTCGGCCGCCGCAGCATTGCGTCTCCTTCCGGGTGTGTTTTTTGCAACAGGATTGACTCCATCGATCATGTCTTCTTCCACTGTCCCTTCGCCATGAAGGTTTGGGATTCTATCAAAGTTACGTTTTCTGTTCGGTTACAGAGGAAGAGGGTGTCCTTTCTTAGACATTGGTTATTTGATTTCCTGGCACGTGGTTCTACCACTGATCTCACTACTATGGCTGTGACTTTCTGACATATTTGGGCAGCCCGCAATGAAGCTATCCACAACCACTCCCTTGGGGATCCTAAGCACGTGGCCCAGAAGATTTGTGCTTACACAAATATGATTTTGCAGCACTGTGCTAAGGATGAAACTGCTCCTAGATGTGCTCGTCCATCTGCTCCTCTTACCTGGACTCCACCGCCGGTAGGTACAATTCTTATCAACAGGGATGCCGCCATTTTCAAACATGACCGAATCGGCTTTGGCTTTTGGATCAGAGATCACTTGGGGCGATGTCTCTTGGCGAGCAATGAATCTCGATCCATTTCTGTCGCTCCTGACATGGCGGAGGCGATGGCCGTCAGGTGTGCCCTTGGTGTGGCCAAGGCTGAAGGTTTCAGGAACATTATTTTGGACACCGATTGTCTGGGTGTTGTCAGCAAAATCAACTCGGCTAGCAGAGATCGGTCAACGCTGGGTTGTGTTATTGGGGATATTAAGAAATATCTGGCTTCCTTCACTGGAGCTCTGGTGAAACATGTCAATCGTTTGTCAAACTTAGCGGCACATACTCTGGCTCGCAGTGTTGAGCTCTCTAGATGTAAAATTTACAAATATGTAATCCCGAAGTGTATCCGGGACGTACTGCTTGTTGATGCTCTTTGATCTATAAAGTGCCGTGTTTGATTAAAAAAAACACATACATCCTGCGGCTGTCCCTAACTTTAATAGACGTGAACATGTGGACTGATAAGTGATAACCAACAGAGGGCAAACGCTGCTTTTCCAGAAGGTGCTATTAGTCTTAGACAAGGTACAACTCTCTAAGGATGAGGATCCTAGAGTGATGGAGATGGCTGGAAGCACATCTAGAACGACGGCGTGGAATACGTCGGCATGTGCTTCGTGCCGGATAAGCACAGTGTCAGCGATTTCAAGCTGTACACTGAATTTGATGATGAGACAAGGCCCACATATGACCAACCAGTTGTCGTGACCTAAGTACTTGTACTGGAAATCTAACACCACAAGACGATACTAGTCCCAGGCTAGTATCTCGTGATGGACAATATGGTGAAATCATAGCAGTGCATTAAAATAAAGTGAAATACAGGTAAAAAGGTAACATCTTTTATTACAAGAGGAACTGGCATTCCAGTTTGAATAGTCCATAAGGATCAAATAACATTGCATAAAAAACATCAGAGTAGCGGAAATAAACAACTGCAATAAATTCCAGTGCATCGACCCGGACACCTTCTCTAGTCCTGCTCACCCCCGTCAGGGCCCTCCTGGTCCTGACCGAGATCAGAATACAAATATGTCAGCAAGAAATGTAATGAGTACGCGGCTACCCAGCAAGCATTCCTTAAATATGTATGCAAGGGCAATAGTAGGGAATAGGTTATTTTGCCCAAAACGTAATTCTAGTTAAATTTTAGTTGACCATTTTATTTAAGTGAATGCATAATCATAAGTAGTATCAAGAATCATCAAAGGAAGGTGCGTCCCACACTAGGCCAATCTCACCCTACTCTATGCAAGTTCATTTATCAAAAAGGTGAATCTTGTCGGTGTTTGATACCAGACAGATATTGTGTCTCACGGGTGCTTTTTTGAGTTAGTCTACTAGAACTGCTCTTGTTTCAGCTACTATTGTTCCTAACGATGCACATGTTAGCGTGATTACTCCTGATGATATGATTTTGTCTTGATCCTACTGTCCACACTACACTTAAGGACCCCTGTCAACTTAGAGAAGATTTGTAAAGAGCATGAAACACCTAATTCCTCTGGCGAGCAGCAACAACTAGGGTTGGAGGAGACGAGGAGTTCATGCTTAGGCTCTCTCCAACAGAAATCCCTAAATTTGATCCCCTATAGCCACATATACAGGCTCCCTTTTAAAAAAATCTCTTCCTATATTTCTCCCATCTCCAACAGCGTTCCCTATATGGAGAATTGTATAGGGGGAGGAGAGAGAAACCCTTATATATAAGGGAATGGAGAGAAATCCTCTATTTTAGGGAACGAAATAGGGAATGTTGTTGGAGCACATAGGGGAAGAATTCGTCCTCTATTTTAGGGTAGAGGGTGCTTTAGAGGAGCCTGTTGGAGACAGCCTTATGCCGGCTAGGGTTAGGTCTGGACCTAGACGGCAGGTGGCGGTTGTGTGAGTGCATAGTGCGAGGGCTAGGGGAGTGAGACACGAAAACTTACTAGTGCCGAGTTGGGCTAGGCCGACATAACAGGGAGTAGGAAGGCATCCCAACAACAGCCTGGGTGATGAGTGGCCTATGCGATTATGTCCTATATATTTTTTCGTGCATGTAATCCGGGTTTTGTATATCACAAACCAGACGAAGCCTTGATAACCGAACATGACCTAGGCCTTGTTCTATTCAGCGTATCGTGCCGTTGCGTATTACTGTAGAAAATTTTGTTATTTTTATATAGCTTATATGTTGTGATGATTTGTAACGATTTTTTCATGACTTTTAGTAGTCCTTCCAAAGATCCTAAAACTATTTTTAAATTGTTTTTTTTATAATCTTTAGCCCACTTTTCAAATGCTCTCAAATTTGCTACAGTGTTACGCCAACGCAACGATTCGCTGAAAAGAACAAGGCACTAATAACCGAATGGCGCAGGTGAGAAACTAAACACTAACCCAAAAAAAATCAAAAAACCAACAAATCCATTTTTATTGGTTTCATTTGGTGTGTTTTTTTGTTTTTGTTTTTTCTGCCCACCCCTACAGCTAGACCTGGCCAAATAGACCGGTCCGGCCAAACTGAACCGGGTCGGCCCGTACTATTCATGAACCGGACCGGCTCGGTGAACCGATCCGAATCTGGACCAGCACCTCAGCTTGTCGGGCTGGCCCGATTCGGTTCGCATAATGACGACCAGGTTCGGTTCGGTTCGACCTGGTCGGTTCGCTACTGTAGTGTATTTATTTAATTCAATATATGTATTTCTATATATGTTTTATGATAATAATATATTTATTTAATTTATAATGTATATTTGTGAAATATAATGGTTTTTCTTAATATATATATATTTAAATAAAATAAACCAATCCGGAAACAACCGGGCGTCGGCCAGCTCTACCTACGGCCATGAGTCATATGCCATCCGCCCTACCCCGCGCGCCGTGCCGGCACGTCTCCGGGAGGCTGGAACTGTACCGCCGCTTCGCTGCCTTGCCCTTCCCACCCCGCAATTACTCCTGCTCAGTTCCCCCTGGCCTGCTTCCCCACCCGAGTGACGCAACCACGCGAGCGAACCAGGCTCCTCCCCCGGCCTCCTCCCTGCGTGCTGGATCTCCTCTCCCGAATCCTGCTGCTTCCGAACGCGAAGCCTCGACCGCCGCCGCCTCAGATGGACGGTAGCAGCCTCAAGTCCGCGAAGCTCCTGGAGATGATGCGTGAGCACCTGGCCACCGACGCCGGCAAGGAGATCACCAAGAAGGTCGCCCTCGTCTACCAGCTCAACATCGCCCCCAAGGTTTGGTCCTCCTCGCTTCTCCTCGGCGTATTACCTCTTTGTTTCTTGCTTGGATTTGGTGGAATTCCCCCATAGATCAGTGCCGGTCCTTGTTGATCTCCGTTGGGTGTCTACGCTTCGCAGAAGCTCGGCGTCGACGAGGAGATCTTCGTCGTCGACCTCAAGAAGGGCGAGGTCACTAAAGGTCTCCCTTCCCCCCTTTTCTTTACACTCAGTTGCGGCTACCTGAACCCTACCGTGAAAGATTTGGTTTTGATGTGCAGGTCCGTACCAGGGGAAGCCGGATGCGACCTTTTCCTTCACGGATAACGACTTCCTTGCGATCGCTAATGGGAAGATGAATCCTCAGATCGCCTTCATCCGGTAAGAAATTATCAAAACCTTTAGTGTATTTTCGTTCGAAATTAGGATTTTTATTTTGACTGATGTGTTCTTTCAATGTGCAGAGGGGCGATGAAGATAAAGGGAAGCATAAGCGCTGCGCAGAAGTTCACCCCGGACATCTTCCCCAAGCCATCCAAGATGTAGAAGGTTAGAATTGTATTCTTTGGGTTTGGCTGGACAAGATTTTGCAGGTCATGGAGAGAATCAGCCAGCAACTTGGCCCAAAAGCCAAGAGATTTTGCCTGCGACGGACACTGACCGGTCCATGGTAACCTGAAGTTCGGACAGCATTGACCACAGAGAAGATCGTTGGCTCAGATGTGACCAGTGTATATATCAGCAGAAGTCAGAATCTCCTATTTCCCCTGTGGATCACAGCTTCACTGTTACTTTTTTTTTTTCCTTCTGTGATCGTTCAGTCTCTTCGGTTGATAGCCGGTGACATTTACTCGCTAGGCTTAGCTGCGTGATCTTTGCATGAACAAAAGCGAACTATCTAATCTGTTTTAACTCCTATCTATTGACATAGCAAGATCGCTCATGCCATTTATGTTGTTCCTGGATGCAGCTGTGCAGCTGCTTTGTATGTTGTTGAGTTTAGATGCCATCCTGTAGTTGTTCAATGGTCCTGGAAGGGCATTTCCGCTGACTTGCATGTAATATGAATCTATGGTTTTCAGGGCCCCATCTAACTGATGAAAACGGACGGCATTTAGCTGTTGTGCTTAATTAACACTTTCAATAGAATGTACTCTTTTTTTAAAAAAGGAATATTCTCTCTTGATGCCCGATAGATGTCATCAGATCTCTGAATAGCATGAAAAATCTGACAACCAAAGAACAATACGCTGCAGTGCCGGATATCATAGCACATACATCCTGCCGCTGTTCCTATCTTTAATAGACGTGAACATGTGGACTGATAAGTGATAACCGACAGAGGGCAAACGCAGCTTTTCCAGAAGGTGCTATTAGGCCCTGTTTGTTTGAGCTTGTTGGAGTTGCAGCTTCTCTAAAAGCTGCTTCTAGGAAAAGCCACAAAAAACTGGCTTCTGAAAAAAGCTCATATCACAGTACAAATTGGGCTTTTGGTGGCTTTTGGCTTCTTTGAAGGGGATTCCAAAAGCTGGCTGTTTGTTTGAGCTTCTGGCTTCTGGGGCTAAAAGCTGGCTAGAAGCTGAAACAAACAGGGCATTAGTCTTGGAGCAACTTCAGCAGCTCCTCTATATGTCCCCTCTAAAACACTATTAGCGTCTCCTCTATCCATCCCTCTAAAATTCCTTCATAAATTACACTACCCTCTAAAAGATTCCTTCCCTCCAGCAGCCTCTCTATATCTGCTACAGGATTTCTCAGGAGCTATTGGAGTTGCTCTTAGACAAGGTACAACTCTCTGGATGAGGATCCTAGAGTGATGGATATGGCTAGAAGCACATCTAGAACGACGGCGTGGAATACGTCGGCATGTGCTTCGTGCCGGATAAGCACAGTGTCAGCGATTTCAAGCTGTACACTGAATTTGATGATGAGACAAGGCCCACATATGACCAACCAGTTGTCGTGACCCAAGTACTTATACATGGAATCTAACACCATAAGACGATACTACTTCCATGCTAGTATCTCGTGATGAACAATACGATGAAATCATCACAGTGCATTAAAATAAAGTGAAATACAGGTAAAAAGGTAACATCTTTTATTACAAGAGGAACTGACATTCCAGTTTAAATAGTCCATAAGGATCAAATAACATTGCATAAAAAACATCAGAGTAGCGGAAATAAACAACTGCGATAAATTTCAGTGCATCGACCCGGACACCTTCTCTAGTCCTGCTCACCCCCGTCAGAGCCCTCCTGGTCCTGACCGAGATCAGAATACAAATATGTCAGCGAGAAATTTAATGAGTACACGGTTACCCAGCAAGCATTTCTTAAATATGTATGCAAGGGCAATAGCAGGGAATAGGTTATTTTACCCAAAATGTAATTCTAGTTAAATTTTAGTTGACCATTTTATTTAAGTGAATGCTAATCATAAGTAGTATCAAGAATCATCAAAGGAAGGTGTGTCCCACACCAGGCCAATCCCACCCTGCTCTATTCAAGTTCATTTATAAAAAAGGTGAATCTACATGTGCAAACCTCTCGCACCATCCATATCCGTGAACACGGCTATCATGATAGTTTTAACTCTGCAGAGTGTGTACAGATTTCCCAACAAGCTCCGTCTCATCCAGTAGGAGATACGGTACAAGACTTTTCCAGCCTACTACGCCCACCACATCGCATGCCCTTTCTTTTGATTTCCTCGGCCCCGCCGGTGTCCGCCACCGTAAGGGGCCTACTACTTATGGACACCCCTGTGGGTCGTTCCCTAATTAAACCATTCAGTTTTAAGAACGAACCTACCCCTCAGGTAAAGTAGCTAGCCTTACCCTTGGGAAAAAGTACCGAACCATAACCGGCCAGCCTACGAGCAAGTTGTTAGTAGGTTTCGTAGGGTACTAAGCCAGGGCCGAAGGCACAAGTGACTGTACGGTAAGGTTTGGTCTAGTAATACACAAGTTTGAGTCCTTATTAGAGTAGACCGTTGAATCTCCACCACAGTCCCGGAACCAACCACTGTCGGGTCTGTCCTAAGCAATCTACACTAATTTTAGTTGTTTAGGTTTTGTCCAAAAACACAAAGACGAAGCAAACGCCTCACTAGGTACATTTAATAGTGAAACCCAATGCAATCCTACACATCAAGGATAAGCTAGGGAAATACAACAACGGGTTCACAAGAGTGGCTAAGGCACATTAACACAGTATTAATATGTTTAAGCACTCACACACTAGTTTATATGCATGCAACCAGTTCAAACAGGAAATAAATAATTTAATTATAAAACTAGGAGAGGAACATGTATCTATGCTTGCCTTCGAAAAACTCCGCACTTTACGAGTCCAACACCTGCTCCTGGTAGCAATTCACACAACAATCGCACTCACCGTCTACGCGGAAAAACAATTCAAGGCACAACAGCACAATCAGTACTGAGATATTAATTAATAAGTATAAAAAAAAATTCTAATATTAAGACGTAATTTTTAGGCTCTTGAATCACCTAATTTGGAGTTACGGAACTCCCCAAACAATTCAAGGAAGTTTCGGGTTAAATAGAAAATTCTCTGAAAAAAACCTATTTTAACCTTAACTGGGCCGAATCAAAGAATCCGGCCCACCTCCCCCCTCTCCCTCCCTCTCTCTCTCTCTCTCTCTCTCTCTCGCGCGCGCGCGCGCGCGCGCGCCCACACGGCCCAGCACGGCCCAAACGGCCCAGTCCGCTGCGGCGCTACTATGGCTGACAGTCGGGACCCACGGGTCAGTGTCGCACAGCGACTGACGATCAAGGCCCACCGGGCGAAGGCGACGGTGGGGATGCTTACGCAGCGGGTGATGCGGCGACAAGTGGCAATGACGTGGCATGACACGTGCCAGTGGGTGGGTCACGGATGACAACGTGACATGACACGTGGCAGCTGACATGGCATGCCATGTGGCAGTAAGGAGCGGTCCTGGTGCTGACGTGGAATGACACGTGACTTGACATGTGTCACGCCACGTGACTAACTGGCTGACGGGGCACTGACGTGGCGACAATAGCGGGTCCCACGGGACGTTCGTTGCCGCGCGATTTGGCGGCGGCGCGGTCGGTGGAGGACACTGAAA
Source organism: Raddia distichophylla (assembly GCA_005191435.1). Lineage (NCBI taxonomy): Eukaryota > Viridiplantae > Streptophyta > Magnoliopsida > Poales > Poaceae > Raddia > Raddia distichophylla. Next base: position 3,733,198 of record SPJY01007910.1, on the reverse strand, counting down.
GCGGCGCGCGAGGCGACGATGAGGGCGACGTGGCGGGCGCGAATTGGGCGCGCTTCGTGCCGGCGGCACGAACGGCGAGGTTCGCCGGTGGTTGTGGGTGCCCCTTACTGCGACGAGCTCTACAGGGCGCAAAAGTGCACCAAATTGGGCGATCCTCATATGCAATTTGACTACCTCAACGAGATCTACCCGATGGTGCAACCTATACTATGAATTGAACATCGGAGAAAGGGATTTACATCGAAACAGTGCTCAGGAAGTGAGATCCGGGTGCCGTCGGTTTAGGGTTTGGGGAGAGGAGTGGCCGGCGGTGCACTGTGCTGAGAGAGGTTTATAAGGGGGTGGGGCGCAGGGGGGCTGTTGATCTCCTCCTAAACGGGCCGAAAGCGGATTACGGGCTATTATGGGCACGAAATGACCGGAGAAAGGGCCCGCATGGTAGCTAAAAGGGATTTTGGGAAATTAATAATTAAATAATACCTGTGTTTTTGCATTGAAAAGCTTGGGATTCCGAATAATTTTATTAGGACGTCACACCAGTTCAGCGAGACCTTTCTTAAGCTGGATGATAAGGTTGCTAAGAGTAGATCTAGGTGTAGGGAACTCGAGAAGGAAATAGCTAGCCTGACTTCTAAGGTTGCTAATGTGAAGTCCAAGCCATGCTCTTCCTTCTTCCCGTCGAGTTTGATAGCTGGAAGGAGTGTGATAAGCTACTTGATGAATTGAATGCTCTTGAAACATTGCATCGAAGTGGTTATAGATTTTAGTTTGCTTAGGGTGAGTCATTCTAGTGTGTTTTTTGAGTTAGAGTCTGCTAGAACTGCTCTTGTTTCAGCTACTATTGTTCCTAACGATGCACATGTTAGCGTGATTACTCCTGATGATATGATTTTGTCTTGATCCTACTGTCCACACTACACTTAAGGACCCCTGTCAACTTAGAGAAGATTTGTAAAGAGCATGAAACACCAGGGGCGGAGCCAAGGCCCGGCCACCCTGGGCCCAGGCCTAGGCTCCCGGCCCAAATACCTCTTACTAGTAGAGCTGAGTTGAGTAGTTGGCCTTTGTAGCCTGGGCGGCTGGGCCAAAAGGGCAAAGGCCCACTTGTGACTCGGCCACTCCCTCAGGCCTCAGCGCCAGCCGCCCCTCACAGCCTCCCCTAATTTGAACGGATTTATTAATTCAGGTATTTATCATGCTTTTTCTCATTTTATTTATGTGAAATATTGTTAGACAATAATTTGAGTGAAAATTGACTATTATGTGCCTCAAATTTGCTTGTGTTATATATATGATGTGGTAGCATTCTTTAGTAGTCAACGCGTTAGTTTAGGTCGTGCCCAGACTCTTCGAAAGTCCTGGCTCCGCCACTGTGAAACACCTAATTCCTCTGGCGAGCAGCGACAACTAGGGTTGGAGGAGATGAGGAGTTCATGCTTATGCCGGCTAGGGTTAGGTCTGGACCTAGACGGCGGGCGGCGGTTGTGTGAGTGCATAGTGCGAGGGCTAGGGAAGTGAGACACGAAAACTTACTAGTGCCGAGTTAGGCTAGGCTGACATAACAGGGAGTAGGAAGGCATCCCAACAACAGCCTGGGTGATGAGTGGCCTATGCGATTATGTCCTATATATTTTTTCGTGCATGTAATCCGGGTTTTGTATATCACTAGCTGCGACAGCGCGCCCCTGGCGCTCCCGACCGTGACGTGCACACGGGAAAAAACGGGCCCGTCGAGGGAAAAATCTCGCGCCGAGGAGAGCGTAGGAAAAAGGACGGGCGACCGAGCCACGCGGCAACGCCAGCGGGGCGAGCAGGCCGAGCGGCAAGCGACGTGGCGAGCGAGCGAACGAGCGAGCGCGAGCGAGCAGGGCGCGAGTGAGCGCCGGGCAAGCAGCGAGCCACGTGGCGAGGCGGATGAAAAACTGAGGATTGTATCTATTATTATCTACAAACCGACAAAGCCTTGATAATCGAACATAATCTAATAACCGCATGACGCTAGTGAGAAACTAAACACTAACCCAAAAAATCAAATAACCAACAAATCCGTTTTTATTGGTTTCATTTGATGTTTTTTTTGTTTTTGTTTTTTTTTGCCCACCCCTACGGCTAGACCTGGCCAAATAGGCCGGTCCGGCCGAACTGAACCGGGTCGGCCCGTACTGTTCACGAACCGGACCGGCTCGGTTCGGTGAACCGATCCGAATCTGGACCAGCACCTCAGGCCGTCGGGCTGGCCCGGTTCGGCTCTCATAGTGACGACCAGGTTCGGTTCAGTTCGACCCGGTCGGTTCGTTATTGTAGTGTATTTATTTAATTCAATATGTGTATTTCTATATATTTTTTATGATAATAATATATTTATTTAATTTATAATGTATATTTGTGAAATATAATGGTTTTTCTTAATTGATATATATTTAAATAAAATAAACCAATCCATTAAATATTGGTTCGGTTCATTTCACTGTGCAAACCGAATCTGAATCGAGACCACATCTTATTGGTCTAGTTGATCCGGTTCGCATAGTAACGGAACCAACCGGGCGTCTGCCAGCTCTACCTACGGCCATGAGTCATATGCCATCCGCCCTACCCCGCGCGCCGTGCCGGCACGTCTCCGGGAGGCTGGAACTGTACCGCCGCTTCGCTGCCTTGCCCTTCCCACCCCGCAATTACTCCTGCTCAGTTCCCCCTGGCCTGCTTCCCCACCCGAGTGACGCAACCACGCGAGCGAACCAGGCTCCTCCCCCGGCCTCCTCCCTGCGTGCTGGATCTCCTCTCCCGAATCCTGCTGCTTCCGAACGCGAAGCCTCGACCGCCGCCGCCTCAGATGGACGGTAGCAGCCTCAAGTCCGCGAAGCTCCTGGAGATGATGCGTGAGCACCTGGCCACCGACGCCGGCAAGGAGATCACCAAGAAGGTCGCCCTCGTCTACCAGCTCAACATCGCCCCCAAGGTTTGGTCCTCCTCGCTTCTCCTCGGCGTATTACCTCTTTGTTTCTTGCTTGGATTTGGTGGAATTCCCCCATAGATCAGTGCCGGTCCTTGTTGATCTCCGTTGGGTGTCTACGCTTCGCAGAAGCTCGGCGTCGACGAGGAGATCTTCGTCGTCGACCTCAAGAAGGGCGAGGTCACTAAAGGTCTCCCTTCCCCCCTTTTCTTTACACTCAGTTGCGGCTACCTGAACCCTACCGTGAAAGATTTGGTTTTGATGTGCAGGTCCGTACCAGGGGAAGCCGGATGCGACCTTTTCCTTCACGGATAACGACTTCCTTGCGATCGCTAATGGGAAGATGAATCCTCAGATCGCCTTCATCCGGTAAGAAATTATCAAAACCTTTAGTGTATTTTCGTTCGAAATTAGGATTTTTATTTTGACTGATGTGTTCTTTCAATGTGCAGAGGGGCGATGAAGATAAAGGGAAGCATAAGCGCTGCGCAGAAGTTCACCCCGGACATCTTCCCCAAGCCATCCAAGATGTAGAAGGTTAGAATTGTATTCTTTGGGTTTGGCTGGACAATAAGGGTTGCAAGTTGCAACCATTGTGTATCTATCTGATAGGATGAGTGGAACACATGAACAACACGGAAACTTCTGAGGTTAATCTGTTGAATTTCGATATTGGCACAGTTAATGTTATCTCTTTCAATCGAGTTCAGTGATTTGTGCCTGTTGAAATTGCTTTATATGATGTGATGCTAATTGGTGTTTCTTGGTGAACCCTATCAGTATTGGTGATAATATGGCATTGATGTGGCTTTTTATTGTGAGATTGGGTAACATGTCCGTTTATCTTATTGGACTTATCTACTGTTTTGACTTATCCCCTTCAGGTAGCCTCGAGGGTCTGATCCACTTCATTTAACTTGTGTTTAGAGCTTTTAGACAAGTCCTTGACATAGAAAAAAAGCCGGATTCAAAACATAATTTTTTATTTAAACAGAGATAAGTAAATTGACAGATAAGTCAAATAAGTTGACAAGAACATACTCTTAGTCGTTGCTTTGCTGCGCTGCAGTGTGCTGTGGAATTATGCTGAAAGGGACATTATTTATTTGTAGAACTTCCAAAGGTTGTAAAACAATACTGTTTGAAGTATCCAGGCGTTTCAGAGCATGGTTTTCGAGTCGTAAAGTCGAGTCGAGTCGCTAGGAGGGCGATTTTTGGACGTTGTGACTAGGCCCCATTAGTCGCTGACTAGTCGATACAAGTAGTTTAGTATAACTTATAATTATATAAATATATAGCACATTTGCACATCTGTACATGGCAAAGTGCGGAGCAGGGCAGTAGCAAGAAGTCAAGAACTAAGAAGCAGAGCAGGGCAACAGCAAGAACTAAGAAGCATAATAGATCGGTCAGAGGGAAGAAACAAGAAGTAGAGCAGGAACAAGCAGGCTAGCAGCAAGAAGCAGTGCAGGGCTTCACGAAGAGCGGAAGGTGTAGATCTAGATCGTCTCTAGGTCCAGGATTTCCTGATTGTGGAGAATGGAGATAGGGAGAGGAAGGAGGACTTAGGAGAAGGAAGCATACCTGTGCAGTATTTGCCGGCGACAGATCGACGGTGGCGGCGGCTTGACCTAGGGCCTGTTTGGATCCCAGGAACTAAACTCAAACTGACTAAACTAGTGACTAAAAGTTTAGCTACCCCTGTTTGGATCCATGGACTAAACTAGGGACTAGAGGCTTTATTGCTCTGGAAAATGACTCAAGTGCCCCTGTTGGATACCCCTGCATGCATGGGGACCAGGGGTTGGGGTGGGAAAGGGGGAGTTTAGCACCAATTTAGCTCCTCCAAGGGGCTAGAAGTGCTAAACGATTTTAGTCCGTTTTCTAGTCCTTGTGTTTGGTTTTCTAGCCCTAAAGTGACTAGAATCTAGTCAGTTTGCTCTAGCACATGAGATCCAAACAGGCCCCTAGCGATAGCGGCATCTAGGTTTTGAGAATGGGGGAGGTGGCGGCCAACTGCAAGGCAACACGCATGCAGAACCCAAATACCCAATTATTCCCGCCCTTGGGTTTTAAGCTCGCGCGGGCCCAAAATTTCCATGTGACTGCAAGTCGACTGACTAAAGAAGCGCGACTAGTCGCGATTAGCCACCGACTAGCCAGCCGGTCGGGTGACCAAGAGCTCGAGTCGGGTCGGAGACCTCGACTCAGCTTGGAATTGCGACTTGCTGATCGGCTGACTTTAAAACAATGCTTCAGAGAAAAAACGTATTTTTTTCGAGTTTTTCAAGCCATCAGAGCTGTATTGAAGGTGAGAATAGATATGTATGTTAATCTGCATCTGTTAGGATATATAGAATACATGAACATTGAGCACACCTCCATTTGATGTTATCCAATGTTAATCTTTATTACTCCCTCCGTTCTAAAATGTAAGGCGTGCATGTATTTTAAAAAGTTAATGTTTAGAACGTCTGACTAATAATTATGCTAGGAACATATGATGGGGAACAGGGGCGGCCCGATCTTCTGGTGAGACTCGAGGGGATAATTTCGATCTGATCGGAGAGGCGACCTTAACGATCCGGGTACCAACCTCGCAAGGATGACAACCCGGCAATCGCTAAACCACCAAACCTGCTCGTTATCAACCACGTCAAGAACGTGATTGATCTGGCCACGAAGGTCGTTTCCTGCAAGCGATCGAAGAACAAGTAAGAAACAAGATAAACACAATCTAAAATTGCAAATATGGGTGAAGCACTTGGATAAATTTGAGGTTCGATAACTCGACTCGGATGGTCTAGCCGACATACGCAAATTTGAGGGGGGACGCACACAGGGTCTACCAACACACAACCAAACCTGCATCTAAACAGCGACGTCTACGCTATATATGAGAGGAGCGACGGCTAGGAGGGAGTGCTGGACGTCCTAGGGTTTCCCTAGCACGCCCACCACATGGGCCTCGGCCCAACAAGCTTACAAGGCCCGGTTTGGCCCAACTAGGTGACGCAGCACCTTGTTTCATTAATTTCCGTTGCTTCAGGATGAATTTTGAGGTGAGATTGCATCCGTTGGAAAGCTTATCTCCTAAGCTTTCCGTAGAGTGGTAGAACGTCGAAAACGGACATCGTATGTGACCTGGGCGTCCGTTTGAAGTTGTGCTGCTCGCAGATGGCCGAACTGGACTTGGACTGGGGCTGGGCTTTCTCTTGGGCCGTCTTTGGAATGACAAGACCTTTATGATCTGAAGGAGTAGATGAGGTGGAGATACTCCTTTCTTGATTGCGCCTTCAAATATGGGTGGTGGCCAAGGTGGCGGCCGAAATAACAGAAACGATGGCGCCATATACGAAGACCAATTGCGTAATCGACTCAGCCAAAGTGGCGGTTGATTGTACCATGTCGATGAAGTCATCATAGTAGACGTATGAGAAGTAGACGATGCATTGAATTGTTGCCAACTTGTCATGACCGTAGTGGAAGTAGGGGAAGGAGTGGCGGTCACATCCATGTGAATGGTGCCCTCATCAACATATATGTTCAATGTTATGCATGTGATAATACTTAGATTCTTATTTGAAAATACTTTGATATGATGTTAATTTTATAATTATTGATGATATAATATGAAATAAATTAATGGTCAAAGTTTATGTTTGTTGACTGCATTAAAAAATTATATGCTTATATTTTAGAGCGGAGAGAGTTGTTAGGATGAATGGAAGGCACGAACATGACACCTGCATTTGATGTTATCTAATGTTAATCTGTATCAGTTAGGATGAATGGAAGACATGAACGGTACACTTGTATGATTGTATCTTTAGGTATCTTTATTGATTTGGGATAATGGTGCTTTATTGGTGTCAGTTTAACTGATCTTTGGTTCATATTGATTTAGTAATATGATCTGATGATGATTGATATTTCCTGATGAACATAGTTTGTGTGCATAGTTTATGTTGTACATGTGGATGAATAATATTTACACCCCGTTTTTTTCAGCTTAACATCTTAACGGCTTAACAACTTAACGACTTATCGACGTTTTGAAAAGACATATGCTTTGAGTTTTTTGAGTCCGTTTTTTCGCTGTTTTGAAGGTGGGTCCTAACGCTTTAAAAAGCAAGTCAAACGAAATGGATCCGAATCTCGAGACTTCCTCGAGAAGCTCTCGAAGTTCAGTCATTTCGGCCGTTCAGCTGTTCAGCCGTTCAGATCTGCTAAAAAAAAAAGGCCCCAGCCTTCTCAGAAAGGCTAGGAGAATTAGTTTAATTTTCAAAACTTATATTGAGATTATGCCAAAATTCTACCAGATGATAACAAAACTTGCAAATTGACATCCTACACACGGAGAATCAGGCGGAATGACTTGAGCTCTTACTCTAGGGATAGCAATCGGATGGATATCTCTTGGTACACCTCTATCGTGCTTGAACCCAAAACCCAAAAACACCCACAGGTACAAACCCGAACCCGACAGTTACCCGAAACCCGATGTGTTGGTGATTCGTGAGTGGCCCACCCCGAGATGAGTATTGGGCCGATTCCGTACCGGCCCCCTGCACGCACAAAGGGTCCAAAAAGCCACCCCTGGCCGTACCAGGAGGGACGTCTGGCCCGTCGGGGTCACCCCCGGGCTTGACCTGATCAACCGCGCCTCCCTGGGCCCTAACCAGGAGCGTGGCGCACCTCCCGGGCTATCCTTAGCCCGGAGGAGAGGCCCACAGACAGTCTGTCTGTCCCAGGGCAGGTGGCGACAACTGTCATGTCCCACCACACTTTCCCCGGCCTTGACCGGGAAGAACTGTATCTCCTCGGGCCGGGGATCCGCAGCCCGGGGACGCATCCGTGGGCAGCTCGCCTTGTCGTTTACTCTCTTAGGTTGGCGGCAACGGTTATTACGCTACGCGACACCCCCAACGGGTGGCGCGGAGCTGACTCAGGCCAGTCAATGCTATATTGGAGATAAAGGGAAAGTGCTTTCTCCCTAAAGCAGGCTTCTCCCCCGTATAAGCACTCCCGAACAAACACGTGTCTAGTACTAACCAGACCAACTTCTCTTTGCAGGCCACAGACAGAACGGAGCCCCGGAAGGAGACAAAGGCACCGCCGCTAAAGCAAATACCGGCGCGGGGCCCGTTGCATCAGCTCCGGGCGACCCGCCGTGCCTATAAAAGGAAAGGCCCCGGATCCGTTCGTGGCCAGGTGGAATAGTGAAAATGCGCAGCATACACATCCGAAACTTCCTCAACAATAGTCTTAGTCCTTAGCCACCTGAGTGTCCGAAATCCCCTTGTAAGTTCGGGATCGGTGCCTTCAAGCCCGATCTCGGCACCCTTGTACTGTTTTCCACCATATAATCAACAAGAGCTCGAGTAGTGCTATTACCCGGCAGTGGGGGCTCGAAACAGGGTAAATCGCTTGTGTCTTCACGGTTTGTATGGTTTCCACCTTCCTTCTCTCCCTCTTTCTCACCGTACGACGGATATGTACCCGGATCGTCAAGTCGCACCAGGTTTAGTCCGGGAAGACCGCGCGGCCTAAGCCCCTGCGAGCTCGGCCGCCGCCCCGGGCTGCTGAGAAGGGTTGTTGTTGGGCCTCACTCCAACTACAAATTCGTCTGCCGGTCCATAGACCCGCTGCCCTCCGAGGCGCGTTTCCCAGACACCGACAGCTGGCGCCCACCATGGGGCCCATGAGCAGCCCTCAGCTGTCTGTTTCCTCGGACATGCCTGAGATTCCGAGCAGCGACGAGGTCCTGGACCTCGAGTTCGATGAGTGCGATGATCTGGACGACTTGGTCCCATCGTACGAAGGCTAGCGGGAGGAGTACCTCGCCGAAGCCGGGGCCGACAAGATGGAGGTCGACGCCTCCCTCGCCCCAGGGGCAGAGCTTCGCCCCGAGGAGTAGCTCCCTGAGCTGGGCCCCTCCGAAACCCACGTTAGCGAGACTCCCATGGAGTTCGAGCTGCTGGGTGACTTAGCTTCCGCTGGCGACACCAGGACGTTTCCCCTGGCCTCGCGCACGTCTCGCGGTGTCTTCGTAGCCGCGGCCGACGACGATGCTGGGAACGTGGAGGCCTAGGAGCAGCAGCGCCGCCGTGCTGCGGCCCGGGACATTTTTCGTGATTCTGTCCGCCGCGTCATGTCTGGGCTCTGCCGTGAGGACAGCCTGCGCACCCCAGCGCAGGGCCGGCCGGTCGATTCTCTCACGGAGACCATGACCAACCCGCTCCTGCGGAGCCAGCAGAAGGCGCGATCGTCACGGTCGTCCGCGACCGGGAGAAGGACCCCCGTGGCTTCACCATGGCGGACCTGGGTCCAGCCATCGCTGAGGGCCTCGACGATATCACCTGCGGCATCGTCCGGCAAGAGGAGCAGAACGGTCGGGGCGCACAGACAGCTCTGGCCACAGCGGCACCAAAAGCCGCTCCCGCCGCAACCGCAGCCGTTCGCGCCGGACCCAAACTGTCAACTCCACCATCGGTTCGCCGCGCGGCGGAGTGTTTTCCTGCCTGGGCCCACGTCGGGATGCCTGTCCCCCGAAGGCCGCGCCAGGATGCTCCGCTTTCTCCCGCACTCTCCGTAAGGCGCCTTGGCCGCTGAGGTTCAAGCCCGGGCCAATCGAGAAGTTCGACGGGAGCAAAAATCCCGAGGAGTTCCAGTCCATCTACACCATGGCCATCTGGGCCATGGGGGGAGACGAGGCCGTTCTGGTCAACTATTTCCCCATTGTGCTCGAAGGCACGGCTCGGACCTGGCTGTTCAATCAACGGCCCGGTTCCATCCGCAGCTGGGCGCAGCTTTAGGACGCCCTCCGCATGAACTTCCAGGGGTGTTACACTCGCTCTTGGCGCCCCAGGACCTCAAGCTTGTGGTGCAGCGAGACGATGAAAGTCTCCAGGACTTTGTGTGCCGGTTCGTAAGAGCCCGCAACACTATCCCCTGCATCTCGGACGAGTCTATCATTGAGGTCTTCAAGGATGGTGTGAGGGACCGGCGCTACACCGAGGACCTCGAGCACCATCCGGTCAATACCGCGAGCGAGCTCTTCCGCACCACGGCCCTCTACGTCAACGCCTCCGAGGCGGTCGAGCGCAAAAGGGGCCGCGTCAAGAAGAAGGCCAAGGTCGGCGACGGCCCGGGCAAGTCCGAGGCAGAGAAGAAGAAGCGGTCGGAGCAGCCGCCAAGTTCATCACGGCGATTGAGCCCAACCAGCCCGAGTGCCCGCCGCCGCAGCGTCCTCTGTCGGTGCGCCCGCCGCAGCAGCGCCAGCAGCGACCTCCCCAAGCTGGAGGCAGGCCGCCTGGCGGCCTAGGGCCTCCTCAGGGCCGGCCTCCTCGTCCGCAACAGCAGAACAGAGGTGAGGACCCGTTCTATGACCCCAATCTCTTCTGCCGCCTCCACCAGCGCCACGGTCACGACCTGCGCAACTGCCGAACGTGGGCCCGCCAGTTGGAGGACTTCTACGCTGGTCGCGGTCCCATGCCCGAGCTACCTGAGGCTGCGGCCGTAGCGCCTCTTCCGTAGGACGGCCAGGACCAGGACTTCCCTGAGGCCCGCGGCCACGTCGCCGTCATCTTCGGCGGCACGTCAGCTTACAGCTCCCCCCGCGAGCTAAAGGCCACGTCCCGCGAGGTCCTCCACATCTCCCGCGGCGAGCCCGCAGTGGAGTCCTTGCCTTGGTCCAGCCAGGCCATCACCTTTTCGGTGATGGACTGCTCGGCCGGGCTCTCCAAGCCGCAGCGCCTCCCGCTGGTCTTGTGCCCCATCATTGGCAACACCCGAGTTGACCGCGTCCTCGTGGATAGCGGGAGCTCGCTGGACATCTTCACCACACGCGTTCTGGGCCTCATGCAGGTCCCGCGCTCCAAGATCAGGGACATCGCCGTCCCTTTCCATAGGATCGTCTCAGGGTCGTCGCTTTGCCCTGTCCGGCAAGTCGTGTTGCCCGTGACGTTTGGCTCCTCCGCCAACTTCCAGACGAAATACATCACATTCGAGGTGGTGGAAACCGACCTCCCCTACAACGCCATCCTAGGCCGTCCTGCCCTCTCGAAGTTCATGGCGGTCCCCCACCACGCCTACCATTGCCTGAAGATGCCGGCGCCAAGAGGAGTCATCACCGTCCGGGGGAACCACAAGACGGCCCTTGACTGCGACGAGACCGCGCTGGCCATGGTAGGCCAGCTCCCTACCCGTGGTCCCAGCAGCAAGGAGCGTCCCATAGCGCGCCTGAAGGTGGCACCGCAGCCGCAGGAGCCCACCAAAACCGTTGTCCTCACGGAGACAGACCCCTCCAAGGTGGTCCACGTGGGGACAAACCTCGAGCTTCAATAGGAACTCGAGCTCATTACCTTCCTCCGGGCTAACAAGGACGCGTTTGCATGGGAACCGTCCGATATGCCTGGTTTCCCAAGGGAGGTGATCAAGCACAAGCTAGCTGTCCGCCCTGACAAAAAACCGGTAAGGCAGTGTCAGAGGCGTGTTCCCGACTGGAAGGCCAAGATCATTCAAGACCAGCTCGGCAAGCTACTCCAAGCGGGCTTCATCCGCGAAGTACAGCACTCCGATTGCCTTGCGAACCCAGTCGTAGTCCAGAAGAAGGGCGGCAAGTGGCGCATGTGTGTTGACCATCGCGACCTTAATTCCGCCTGCCCCAAGGATAACTTTCCCCTTCCACGCATAGATCAGCTAGTCGACGCTACGGCGGACTCGGCTTTGATGAGTTTCCTAAACGCTTACTCCGGTTATCATCAGATCGCATTGTCTAGGGAGGACGAATAGAAAACTGCCTTAGTAAAGCCTTTCGGCACATTTTGTTATACGACCAGGTCTTTCGGTCTCAGAAATGCTGGCGCCACGTTCCAACGACTCATGCAAAAAACTCTGCCTGATCAAATAGGGCGCAACGTCGAAGTCTACGTAGACGACATCGTAGTCAAGAGCAAGGATGCTCGGGACCACGTGTCCGACCTACGGGAAACCTTTGACAGCCTGAGACAGCACTAGGTCAAGTTAAACCCCGAGAAATGCGTCTTCGGCGTCAAGTCCGGCATGCTCCTTGCCTATGTGATCGGCGGGGCGAGCATCGGTGCGAACCCCAAAAAGATCAAGGCCATCGAAAAGATGAGGTCGCCAACCTGCGTGAAAGACATCCAATCACTCACAGGCAAAATGGCGGCCTTAAGCCGTTTCATTTCCCGCCTTGAAGAACGAAGCGCGTCTTTTTGCAAACTTCTACGCAAGCACGATAGTTTCGAGTGGACTGAGAAGGCTGAGGCCGCGTTTCTACAGCTGAAGCAGTACCTCGCCTCACCACCAGTCCTCACCACTCCCAAGCTCGGGAAGTCCTCCTGCTGTACCTCTCGGTGACACCAAACGCCGCAAGCGCGGTGTTGGCAGTGGAACGAGAAGGGAAGCAACAGCCCGTCTACTACGTGAGCGAGGTGCTCACCGGGCTTAAGGAGCGATACCCTGACCTTCAGAAACTGTGCTATGCCTTGCTGATGGCCTCGCGCAAGTTGCGTCATTATTTTCAAACCCATCAAATCATTGTCCCGACCACTTACCCGATTAAGGACATTCTCCGAAACCCGGAGGCCACAGGATGGGTCGTGAAGTGAGGAGTCGAGCTGGGTGAAATCGACATCCAGTTTGTATCCCATACCGCGATCAAAGGCCCAGGCCCTGTCTGATTTCGTTGCAGAGTTGACCAGGCCGGATGAGCACGAGATAAGGTCTCCATGTTAAGATAGGGAAGAAGGACGGTGGACTCTGTTCTTCGACGGTTCACACCAGTCCGGGCGATCAGGATACGGTCTTGTTCTCATCTCCCCCAACGGAGAGCGACTCCAGCACGTCATACAAATACACTTTGCAACGACCAACAACGCCGCAGAGTATGAAGCCTAATAGCGGGCCTAAGAGCAAGCGCTGCACACGACATCAAACGGGTTGTTGCGAAAGGGGATTCACAGCTCGTCGTCCGCCAGGTCAGGGAGGTGTTTCAGGCAACTGACTACTCAATGGCGCGGTACCTGGCGGAAGTGAGGAAACTGGAGAAGCGTTTCACGAGTTTCAAAATTAGCTATATTCTCAAGGAAGAGAACGGCGAAGTCAATAAGCTCGCCAAGCTCGGATCCTCACAAGAACCGGCCCGCAGGGGTGCTAGTGCAGCATCTTTTAAAGCCCTCCATTCCCTCCGGAGAGGAGGCCACGGGGACGCCTTCTACTCCCACACAGAGACATCCGGTACTGACTCATACCTCGAGCAAAGCACCTCCTGGATGACGCCATTCATTCAGTTCTTGGAGCACGGGACATTGCCCGAGGACGCTGCTGAGCGTTCCCAGCTAAAAAGGCGAGCCCGAGCTTACTGTCTGCACGGGGGCTCGCTGTACCGAAAGGGTGCTAATGGCGTGCTTTGTAAGTGCGTTACCCAAGAAGAAGGTAAGTACCTTCTGTCCGACATTCACGAGGGCATCTGCGACGCACACGCCTCACACAGAACCCTCGTTGGCAAAGCATTCCGCATGGCCTACTACTGGCCCACTGCGATGAGCAACGCAGAACCTTTGGTTAAGCGTTGCGAAGCTTGCCAATACCATGCGCGGATGACACACCAGCCAGCGTATGAGCTGCAAACAATTCCACTAGCGTGGTCCTTCGCGGTTTGGGGTATGGACCTCCTGGAACCGTTTTCCAAAGGGCTCGGTAGCAAATCGTACTTGTTCATAGCCATTGACACCTTCACCAAGTGTATCGAGGCCGAGCTGGTCTCCAACATCACTGCAACTACCGCAGTACGTTTCTTCCGAAGCATCGTTGTAAGATTTGGAGTGCCCAGCAGAATCACGGCAGATAATGGCACCCAATTCATAAGCCGAGAGTTCAACGATTACTGCGAAGAACTTGGCATGAAGTTCGCCCTGGCATCTGTGGCCCACCCACAGAGTAACGGAGCGGCTGAGCGAGCTAACGGACAGCTAGTCCAAGGCATCAAAAAGCGAGTCTATGACGCCCTCAAGACAAAACAGCAAGGTTGGGTCGACGAGCTGCCGTCAGTCCTCTGGGCAGTCCGGACAACGTCCAGCCGGGCTACGGGAGAAACTCCTTTCCGGCTCGTCTATGGATCGGAGGCCGTCCTCCCATCAGAAATGAGACTAGGATCCGATCGCGTTAACTTCGCCAGCTTCGTGGTCAACGACGAGGAGCGGCAGCATGAGCTCGATCTACTCGAGGCGCACCGCGAGCATTCCCTACTCTGGGCTGCGGCCTACCAACAGATCCTGCGTCGCTACGCGGCGCGAAACGTACATACAAGGACCCTGCAAGTAGGAGACATGGTTCTACGTCGAATTCAGAACATCGTGGGCTCCAACAAGCTTAGCCCCAAGTGGGAGGGACCGTACAAAGTAGTCAGCGCAGCGCGCACGGACTCGGTACGCCTTGCTGACAAGGATGGGAACGAGCTCCCTAGCTCATGGAACATCTCCCTTCTACGTCGCTTCTACGTTTAATCAGGTCGTAAGTCTCCTTCTTTTCAATCCAATTCAATTCAAAAAAAAACTTTCCACCAATTACGAGTCACGCTGGGTTCAGTCATGTCCATTTTAAGCAAGCCCGTGGCCAAAATCCGACTGCTAAGGATAAAGCATTACGGAGCACTTCTACGACGGGATAAACCGACATCTCGCACCCTAGTAAGGCTCCGCACAGTGTGGAACTCCCGCGGCCTAAAGTACAAAAAGCCCACGTCAGGTTTGTTTGAGGACTAACTTGGGCCTCGCAGCGCTCGGGGGTTGAGAGATTTTGCGCTAAGTTTTTTTCTATGTCCATAACTTCGCCAAGCCCGCACCGCCGCGCGGCCTAACGAAGTTCGGGGCTGGTAGTTCGCGCGAATTTTTTCTAAGTCACTAGTGTTTAGACCGCGCCCAACTCTAAGATCGCACTTGGACTTGGCCATGGCCCGGGGGCTGAATGACTATGCGCACAAAAGCAATCTTTCCAAAGCAACCTGTTTTGCCTAAGTTCGCCTCAAAGCTTCGTTACTGTTCATCTAGTTCTCCTACTTTTGCATGACAGGATTTACGCAAGGAAGGAAAACAAACAAGCTTAATGAAGGAAGGATTCATTGAAGTCTGAACTTGCATTTCGAAAAGAGCACAAGACTTTTCAAGCAAAAGACATCCCAGGCTACCGCAAAAGAGGGCGCCGCGCTACTACAGCTACGACGGCGCCCAAATCCTAATCCTACTTCGCCGCTCCTAAGAACGGCGCTGGCGACGAACCGGCGGCTCAGCGGACTCTGCCGCCGCCGTCGACAACAACGACAGGACCGGCGCGGGCACCGACGGCCCAGGAGCGCTCGGGTGCCGCGCCCTCCACCAATGGATGCTTGCGCCCATCGGCATCGGCGGAGCCACCAGGGCTGCCTCCGCCACCTCCGCCGCGACCTCCGGCGGAGCTTCCTCTTCCACCGCCAGCACGGCAGCGTAGGCTGCGTCGGCGGCGATCTGCGTCGCCACCGCATTCTCCTCCTCTTCCTCCGCTGCGAGCATGACGGCTAGCGCCGCGGCCGCCTCCTCGTCGGCGCGGAGTTGGGCGTGCGCCGCTAGTGCGGCCGCCTGGCCCGCGACGACAGGGCCTACGGCGACGGCGCCCACGACCTCCTCCTCCCCTGCGGGCTGGATGGGCGGAGACAGAGGAAGTGGCGGCGACGCGTCCTCCAGCAACGCCTCCAGCCAAGCGTGCATGTAGCCGAAGCTGGCATCGGAGGACATGGCTCCAAGCTCTCTTCTTTCCCTCTGTTCTCCCTCTGCTTTGGTCTCGCGCTCTCTGCTTTGAGGACTAAGGCAGGCGCAGGCTAAGATGGGAAGCAGGGCAGCGCGCTACACCGCGCTTTATATAGGCCGGCGGCGACACAACGTCCCATCGCGCTGCGGGCTACCCGAAGCGTCGCTGCGCGCGAAGGGACGGTTAATTAAAACCCACTACGTGCGATTTGACTCAATAAACTAAGAAAAAATGGCTAAGCTCTCCGGCCACAGCACGCGGTGCTTATCCATTAAGCAAGCGGTAAAACAAAAAAATATGTTTATGGCGCGGAGTTCGGGAACAAAGTAGCCCGGGTCGAGCTACGACCCTTGCTGCAGCTGGAGCCTTTCCAGCTCGGTTTCTAGATCTCGGATCCGCTTTTGCGCCTGAAGCAATTCTATGGCTGGCGAGTCCATGTCGTTTCGTTCCTGGCGCAGTTTAGCCCGGGCATCGACAAGCTCTTACGTCTGCTTCCTCATGGATTCCTCCTCGGCCTTGGACTTCGTCTCGGCCTCCCAAAGCGTGGCAATCTCCTCCGCGAGCTTATCACGGGCTTCCTCAAGCCCGCGCACGGTGGAGTTGTGCTCGGACAAAGTAGCCTCCAGCTCCTTGGAGGCCGCCTCCCTACGCCTGCGCTCTTCATCAAAGGCAGCCCGGGCTGTGCTTGCCTCTTCACGGGCCGCCTGGGCTTGGCTCGCTGCGACCCTCTCCGTCTCCTGGGCCTGGGCAAGTTTCGCCGCGGCCTCCGTTCCCATCTCCTGCACAACCTGGAGCATGGCCTCTAGCTCAACGACGCGGGCGGTTCTACGAACCTCGTTCTCAGCAGGCAGTGCGTTCGCACGCTCTATCTGAGCCCGGGCTTGCGCAAGCTCAGCAGAGAGGCGTTCAATCTCCGCCGCGTCGTCGCCTGACCGCCCACGTGCTGCCTCCATCAGTGAGGATGTGCCAGCAATGAGGGCGTAGAACTGAAACAAGGGGAGACAAATCAAATCACGGAAAGGTCAATGCCTAAGCGTAATGTGCAGACTCAAGGATATTACCTTCTTGTTGAGAGTGAGCATGCTTCTCACCCTCTCCTCGACATCGTCGCGCACGGTTTGATCAAACCCGCGGACGTGCGCCTCGTGGAACGGCAAGGGCGAGCAGCCTACTGACTCCTAGCTGCTCCCCTCTGACAACACTGGACACGACGCTGCCGCGGCGGATTGAACCCGTGATGCTGCCGGAAGCGCAGCAATCGCTCCAGCTGCAGCCGCCAGCCTCTCAGCATACTCCACCTTGGCCGCAAGCTAGGCCTTCGCCACCAATGCTTGCGCCGCAGCCAGTTTGGCCTCGCGAAGTTCAGCCTGGGTCGATGCCAGCATGGCCTCTAGCTCCTCTGCCCTCTGCTGGACAGCTGTAAGCTCGGCTTTGCCCCCGATCCGCCGCCTCTGGGAGAGCCTGGATCTCGTCTCCTCCGACATGGGCCTTAAGTGCCACCTCAGCAGCGGCCAAGGACTCCTCGAGTTCGACCCTTGCCCGAACGGCTTGCTCCGCAACGTCCCGCGATCGCTGGAGCTCGTCAAGGAGCTGGACGACCTCCTGCACGAGCTTTCGTCTTTTTGCCAAGGGTTCGGCCCGTTCCGCAGCCCTCTGAGCGGCGTATTGCGCTTCCTTGAGCTGTGCCTTAAGCCTATCCACCCCGCCTTCTGCCAGGGCCTGGCCGGCCTTCGCCGCCTGAAGTTCCGCCTTAACCGCCCTCTCGTCCTCCACAGGAGCCAGAAACGTGGCGGCCGCGCCGATCGCCATGATTGGAAATGGTCGGGGGAGCGCTGCCATGCCTGTTGCCTCCAGCCGCAACCGCTCCGCCTCGGCCTCCGCTTTTTTCTGCACACTGGCGAGCAGTGTGCACCTCGCCTATGGTAACGGCGTCCAGATGCTTAAGGAGATCTCCCATCGCCAGGCCGGGAGTAGGGTAGATCTTTGAGGCCTGCCCGTGGTCCTGCGGCGGACTCTTGCACCCTGGCGCTAACCTGCTGCTCCACCCATTCCGGGGTAGCAGAGATCCAGCCCGCGGACGCCAGCGGGCCCACGCTGGGTATCGAGACACCGATCCAACCCGACGGCACGAGCACGCGCATCTGCCATGCCCAACCAACCAGCAGCATGCGCCGGTCGGGCGCCGGGTGCGCTTTTCCAATCGGAGTCTTGAATAAGTCGACAATCCCTCGGCGATCTATCGGCCTCCACCCATGCGCCTTGAGACCTTCGACGCGCAGGGGTGTGACCCACAAGGAAGCCGTGCCGGTGTCGACCTTCACCGTCTCCGCGACCTCATCGGATGCGTCCAGCACTGCCATCGGTAGGCAGGCCGATGACCCCCCGCGAATCGGCTGCCTCCTCTTGCCCCGCGCGTCCGTTGGCCTCATCAGCCCGGCGGCCTCCAGCCGCTGCGACAAGGATACCCCTCCTTTGGGCTCAACCGGTTCGTCCTCAATCGCCCGGTCTTCGGCAGAGGGAGGCAGCACCTCAACTGCCACCTCGGTGCTACGCACTGCGATCGGTGATGAGCAGCGCAGGAGGCTTACGCGCTGGTTCGAGCTCTGTGCCCTCGTACACCCCCGGTGTAGGACGCAGGAAAAGCTCCGTCTCTAGGCCGCCGACGCGGCTCGTGATAGGCACGGTTGCCTTCCTCCGGGTTCTGACGATTTTCTTCACGGTCCCCACCATGGCGGGCCCGTCACGGGCGCGGCATCTTCGTCATCGCTGTGCTGGGCAGGCCGGTAAGACCTCCTCTTCTTCGCCGACGCCGCGCACTGGACCCACGCAAAGAACAGAGCTGAAGCACGACTGAGAGCCCAACACTTGGCCTGCGTCGTAGGAAAAGGGCTCACCTATGCCGGCGCCATGCGTTTCCTCGCCTGCGTCTCTACGCCTGCCTGTGCCGCGCCAGCCGCGGTCGGGGCTGGTGCCGGGCTCCCCTCACCCGACATCACTGGCAAGGCTGACGTCCCTTCAGATGCCGCCGGCGATCTCCCTGGCGGCAAGCGTGCCGCCAATGGTTGCACAGTCAAAGGCCCCCTGCGGAGCGCGAGGCTTGCGTGGCCTCCTTGGTCACCTTCCACGTCCGCTGCAAATGATCGGCACAAGCCGTCAAGGCCTCAAGGGCGCGCACAGCCTGGAATTTAATCAAACACCTTACGAGCACGTACCGCGGACAATTTATCTCTCACAAATCTTTTGGGATGAGGGTTCTTGTCCATGGGCAGCAGCATCCCCGCGACCCTCGCGATATCGCGGACCAAGAGTTCTGCAGAGCATCGCAGACGGTCATAACATGCGCCGACCTAAAACCAAACAGAACAGCACGTCGAGCGCTTACCTTGATGGAAATCCCGGTCCGGGTCCCCCCAGCCGCCCATTTCGCTGACGCTCACGGAGCCCCAGCGGGCTGATCCGATGCCGGACGAAGCTATTGACAATGTCGTAGCGCGTCAGGCCTTTCTTGGCAACCCCCTCGATCTCATATGCCGTCACTTGATCCTCCGGCAGGGGCTCGCTGCGTGCGAAGATCGGAGTATCCGGTGCGGCCGAGGAATACTCCAAGTCTGAGCCCCCGCGGTTCAGATAGAACCACCGCCGGGCCCAACCATCGACTTTCGTCCTTACCTCGTACTCCGAGTACGTTTGGCTTCCCCGGGCTCGGCACGCGATGGCCAACAGGCTTCAGCTCGAAGTAGTGCTGAAAGAGGCTCACCATGGGTCGCACACCGCAGAACGCCTCGCACAGGTACGCGAAGATAGACAAACCGGGGACAGATTCTCCGGCCGCAGCTCCGTAAAAGCAAAGAAGTCCGTCATAAACTGCGACTCCGGCGCGCGGAACCCGCAGATGGCCGAACTCTCAAAACATACCAGCTCGTCGGGCTCGGGCCTTGGCTCCCGGTCTGCGCCAGGAAGCCACCATGAACCCGGCTTAGCGAAGCCGTCCCTCTCCAACTCCGCCATCCTCTCCCTCGTAAGAGCGCTGTCTCCGATGAACATCATGGCAGCAGGAAGCAAGAAGGCGAGGGGCGGAATGTAGGGATGAAGACAGAAGCAAAGTGTCGACGGTTGGGATATTGACCCAAGTCAACCAAGGTTCTTTAGAAGTGAGATAGGAGACACGCCGAACAACCACGAACAGCAACGAACAGGAGACAGGGGTTTTTATCCTGGTTCAGGCCTCTCGGAAGAGATAATAGCCCTACGTCCAGCCTTTCTGTATATCAAAGAGGATTACAGGTGGAACTCGACGAGATCAGCAGGTCTCGGCAAGCAGTATGTGAAATCTAATCGCCAGGGTCTCTGGTGTACAAAAACTCGTGCCCTCTACACGCCGTAAGGGCTGGTTTATATAGTGCAGAGCAAACCGACCTACCGAGGGAATATCGGGCCGGGCTAACTACGAGATCGTAACGAACTCATACATGCCAAATACAACCTACGGTAGATAAGGTAATCTCCTAATCTTGGGGATCACGACTCCTAATCCAATCCGGGAAACCAACGTCCGGGTCTTCACGTAGTCGTGCAGAACTCTTGTTCGAGCCGGACTCGAACACGAAGCCTAGGCCATCACGCACCGTGCCAGCCAAGAGGCTGTCCGGCAGAGCGCATATGGGCCAGATAGAACCTTCCAGGGAGCTGGGCCCTGGCAGGCTGTTCGACTGGTGCATGCAACCAGTTCAAACAGGAAATAAATAATTTAATTATAAAACTAGGAGAGGAACATGTATCTATGCTTGCCTTCGAAAAACTCCGCACTTTACGAGTCCAACACCTGCTCCTGGTAGCAATTCACACAACAATCGCACTCACCGTCTACGCGGAAAAACAATTCAAGGCACAACAGCACAATCAGTACTGAGATATTAATTAATAAGTATAAAAAAAAATTCTAATATTAAGACGTAATTTTTAGGCTCTTGAATCACCTAATTTGGAGTTACGGAACTCCCCAAACAATTCAAGGAAGTTTCGGGTTAAATAGAAAATTCTCTGAAAAAAACCTATTTTAACCTTAACTGGGCCGAATCAAAGAATCCGGCCCACCTCCCCCCTCTCCCTCCCTCTCTCTCTCTCTCTCTCTCTCTCTCGCGCGCGCGCGCGCGCGCGCGCCCACACGGCCCAGCACGGCCCAAACGGCCCAGTCCGCTGCGGCGCTACTATGGCTGACAGTCGGGACCCACGGGTCAGTGTCGCACAGCGACTGACGATCAAGGCCCACCGGGCGAAGGCGACGGTGGGGATGCTTACGCAGCGGGTGATGCGGCGACAAGTGGCAATGACGTGGCATGACACGTGCCAGTGGGTGGGTCACGGATGACAACGTGACATGACACGTGGCAGCTGACATGGCATGCCATGTGGCAGTAAGGAGCGGTCCTGGTGCTGACGTGGAATGACACGTGACTTGACATGTGTCACGCCACGTGACTAACTGGCTGACGGGGCACTGACGTGGCGACAATAGCGGGTCCCACGGGACGTTCGTTGCCGCGCGATTTGGCGGCGGCGCGGTCGGTGGAGGACACTGAAAGCGGCGCGCGAGGCGACGATGAGGGCGACGTGGCGGGCGCGAATTGGGCGCGCTTCGTGCCGGCGGCACGAACGGCGAGGTTCGCCGGTGGTTGTGGGTGCCCCTTACTGCGACGAGCTCTACAGGGCGCAAAAGTGCACCAAATTGGGCGATCCTCATATGCAATTTGACTACCTCAACGAGATCTACCCGATGGTGCAACCTATACTATGAATTGAACATCGGAGAAAGGGATTTACATCGAAACAGTGCTCAGGAAGTGAGATCCGGGTGCCGTCGGTTTAGGGTTTGGGGAGAGGAGTGGCCGGCGGTGCACTGTGCTGAGAGAGGTTTATAAGGGGGTGGGGCGCAGGGGGGCTGTTGATCTCCTCCTAAACGGGCCGAAAGCGGATTACGGGCTATTATGGGCACGAAATGACCGGAGAAAGGGCCCGCATGGTAGCTAAAAGGGATTTTGGGAAATTAATAATTAAATAATACCTGTGTTTTTGCATTGAAAAGCTTGGGATTCCGAATAATTTTATTAGGACGTCACACCAGTTCAGCGAGACCTTTCTTAAGCTGGATGATAAGGTTGCTAAGAGTAGATCTAGGTGTAGGGAACTCGAGAAGGAAATAGCTAGCCTGACTTCTAAGGTTGCTAATGTGAAGTCCAAGCCATGCTCTTCCTTCTTCCCGTCGAGTTTGATAGCTGGAAGGAGTGTGATAAGCTACTTGATGAATTGAATGCTCTTGAAACATTGCATCGAAGTGGTTATAGATTTTAGTTTGCTTAGGGTGAGTCATTCTAGTGTGTTTTTTGAGTTAGAGTCTGCTAGAACTGCTCTTGTTTCAGCTACTATTGTTCCTAACGATGCACATGTTAGCGTGATTACTCCTGATGATATGATTTTGTCTTGATCCTACTGTCCACACTACACTTAAGGACCCCTGTCAACTTAGAGAAGATTTGTAAAGAGCATGAAACACCAGGGGCGGAGCCAAGGCCCGGCCACCCTGGGCCCAGGCCTAGGCTCCCGGCCCAAATACCTCTTACTAGTAGAGCTGAGTTGAGTAGTTGGCCTTTGTAGCCTGGGCGGCTGGGCCAAAAGGGCAAAGGCCCACTTGTGACTCGGCCACTCCCTCAGGCCTCAGCGCCAGCCGCCCCTCACAGCCTCCCCTAATTTGAACGGATTTATTAATTCAGGTATTTATCATGCTTTTTCTCATTTTATTTATGTGAAATATTGTTAGACAATAATTTGAGTGAAAATTGACTATTATGTGCCTCAAATTTGCTTGTGTTATATATATGATGTGGTAGCATTCTTTAGTAGTCAACGCGTTAGTTTAGGTCGTGCCCAGACTCTTCGAAAGTCCTGGCTCCGCCACTGTGAAACACCTAATTCCTCTGGCGAGCAGCGACAACTAGGGTTGGAGGAGATGAGGAGTTCATGCTTATGCCGGCTAGGGTTAGGTCTGGACCTAGACGGCGGGCGGCGGTTGTGTGAGTGCATAGTGCGAGGGCTAGGGAAGTGAGACACGAAAACTTACTAGTGCCGAGTTAGGCTAGGCTGACATAACAGGGAGTAGGAAGGCATCCCAACAACAGCCTGGGTGATGAGTGGCCTATGCGGTTATGCCCTATATATTTTTTCGTGCATGTAATCCGGGTTTTGTATATCACTAGCTGCGACAGCGCGCCCCTGGCGCTCCCGACCGTGACGTGCACACGGGAAAAAACGGGCCCGTCGAGGGAAAAATCTCGCGCCGAGGAGAGCGTAGGAAAAAGGACGGGCGACCGAGCCACGCGGCAACGCCAGCGGGGCGAGCAGGCCGAGCGGCAAGCGACGTGGCGAGCGAGCGAACGAGCGAGCGCGAGCGAGCAGGGCGCGAGTGAGCGCCGGGCAAGCAGCGAGCCACGTGGCGAGGCGGATGAAAAACTGAGGATTGTATCTATTATTATCTACAAACCGACAAAGCCTTGATAATCGAACATAATCTAATAACCGCATGACGCTAGTGAGAAACTAAACACTAACCCAAAAAATCAAATAACCAACAAATCCGTTTTTATTGGTTTCATTTGATGTTTTTTTTGTTTTTGTTTTTTTTTGCCCACCCCTACGGCTAGACCTGGCCAAATAGGCCGGTCCGGCCGAACTGAACCGGGTCGGCCCGTACTGTTCACGAACCGGACCGGCTCGGTTCGGTGAACCGATCCGAATCTGGACCAGCACCTCAGGCCGTCGGGCTGGCCCGGTTCGGCTCTCATAGTGACGACCAGGTTCGGTTCAGTTCGACCCGGTCGGTTCGTTATTGTAGTGTATTTATTTAATTCAATATGTGTATTTCTATATATTTTTTATGATAATAATATATTTATTTAATTTATAATGTATATTTGTGAAATATAATGGTTTTTCTTAATTGATATATATTTAAATAAAATAAACCAATCCATTAAATATTGGTTCGGTTCATTTCACTGTGCAAACCGAATCTGAATCGAGACCACATCTTATTGGTCTAGTTGATCCGGTTCGCATAGTAACGGAACCAACCGGGCGTCTGCCAGCTCTACCTACGGCCATGAGTCATATGCCATCCGCCCTACCCCGCGCGCCGTGCCGGCACGTCTCCGGGAGGCTGGAACTGTACCGCCGCTTCGCTGCCTTGCCCTTCCCACCCCGCAATTACTCCTGCTCAGTTCCCCCTGGCCTGCTTCCCCACCCGAGTGACGCAACCACGCGAGCGAACCAGGCTCCTCCCCCGGCCTCCTCCCTGCGTGCTGGATCTCCTCTCCCGAATCCTGCTGCTTCCGAACGCGAAGCCTCGACCGCCGCCGCCTCAGATGGACGGTAGCAGCCTCAAGTCCGCGAAGCTCCTGGAGATGATGCGTGAGCACCTGGCCACCGACGCCGGCAAGGAGATCACCAAGAAGGTCGCCCTCGTCTACCAGCTCAACATCGCCCCCAAGGTTTGGTCCTCCTCGCTTCTCCTCGGCGTATTACCTCTTTGTTTCTTGCTTGGATTTGGTGGAATTCCCCCATAGATCAGTGCCGGTCCTTGTTGATCTCCGTTGGGTGTCTACGCTTCGCAGAAGCTCGGCGTCGACGAGGAGATCTTCGTCGTCGACCTCAAGAAGGGCGAGGTCACTAAAGGTCTCCCTTCCCCCCTTTTCTTTACACTCAGTTGCGGCTACCTGAACCCTACCGTGAAAGATTTGGTTTTGATGTGCAGGTCCGTACCAGGGGAAGCCGGATGCGACCTTTTCCTTCACGGATAACGACTTCCTTGCGATCGCTAATGGGAAGATGAATCCTCAGATCGCCTTCATCCGGTAAGAAATTATCAAAACCTTTAGTGTATTTTCGTTCGAAATTAGGATTTTTATTTTGACTGATGTGTTCTTTCAATGTGCAGAGGGGCGATGAAGATAAAGGGAAGCATAAGCGCTGCGCAGAAGTTCACCCCGGACATCTTCCCCAAGCCATCCAAGATGTAGAAGGTTAGAATTGTATTCTTTGGGTTTGGCTGGACAATAAGGGTTGCAAGTTGCAACCATTGTGTATCTATCTGATAGGATGAGTGGAACACATGAACAACACGGAAACTTCTGAGGTTAATCTGTTGAATTTCGATATTGGCACAGTTAATGTTATCTCTTTCAATCGAGTTCAGTGATTTGTGCCTGTTGAAATTGCTTTATATGATGTGATGCTAATTGGTGTTTCTTGGTGAACCCTATCAGTATTGGTGATAATATGGCATTGATGTGGCTTTTTATTGTGAGATTGGGTAACATGTCCGTTTATCTTATTGGACTTATCTACTGTTTTGACTTATCCCCTTCAGGTAGCCTCGAGGGTCTGATCCACTTCATTTAACTTGTGTTTAGAGCTTTTAGACAAGTCCTTGACATAGAAAAAAAGCCGGATTCAAAACATAATTTTTTATTTAAACAGAGATAAGTAAATTGACAGATAAGTCAAATAAGTTGACAAGAACATACTCTTAGTCGTTGCTTTGCTGCACTGCAGTGCGCTGTGGAATTATGCTGAAAGGGACATTATTTATTTGTTAAAACTTCCAAAGGTAGTAAAACAATACTGTTTGAAGTATCCAGGCGTTTCAGAGCATGGTTTTCGAGTCGTAAAGTCGAGTCGAGTCGCTAGGAGGGCGACTTTTGGACGTTGTGACTAGGTCCGACTAGTCGCTGACTAGTCGATACAAGTAGTTTAGTATAACTTATAATTATATAATATATAGAACATTTGCACATCTGTACATGGCAAAGAGCGGAGCAGGGCAGTAGCAAGAAGTCAAGAACTAAGAAGCAGAGCAGGGCAACAGCAAGAACCAAGAAGCATAATAGAGGTCGGAGGGAAGCAACAAGAAGTAGAGCAGGAACAAGCAGGCTAGCAGCAAGAAGCAGTGCAGGGCTTCACGAAGAGCGGAAGGTGTAGATCTAGATCGTCTCTAGGTCCAGGATTTCCTGATTGTTGGAGAATGGAGATAGGGAGAGGAAGGAGTACTTTGGAGAAAGAAGCATACCTGTGCAGTATTTGCCGTCGACAGATCAACGGTGGCGGCGGCTTGACCTAGC
Organism: Raddia distichophylla; assembly: GCA_005191435.1. Classification (NCBI taxonomy): domain Eukaryota; kingdom Viridiplantae; phylum Streptophyta; class Magnoliopsida; order Poales; family Poaceae; genus Raddia; species Raddia distichophylla. Next base: position 3,707,269 of record SPJY01007910.1, on the reverse strand, counting down.
AGTAGCGGCATGTAGGTTTTGAGAATGGGGGAGGCAGCGGCCAACTGCAAGGCAGCATGCATGTAGAACCCAAATACCCAATTATTCTCGCCCTAGGGTTTTAGGCTCGCCAGGCCCAAAATTTCCATGTGACTGTGCAAGTCCATCGACTCAAGAAGCGTGACTAGTCGTGATTAGCTACCGACTAGCCGGCCGGTCAGGCGACCAAGAGCTCGAGTAGGGTTGGAGACCTCGACTCAGCTTGGAATTGCAACTTGCTGATCAGCCGACTTTAAAACAATGCTTCAGAGAAAAAATCATATTTTTTCAAGCGTTTTCAAGCCTTCGGAGCTGTATTGAAGGTGAGAATAGATATGTATGTTAATCTGCATCTGTTAGGATATATAGAATACATGAACATTGAGCACACCTCCATTTGATGTTATCTAATGTTAATCTTTATTACTCCCTTCGTTCTAAAATGTAAGGCGTGCATATATTTTAAAAAGTCAATGTTATAACGTTTAACTAATAATTATGCTAGGAACACATATGTTCAATGTTATGCATGTGATAATACTTAGATTCTTATTTGAAAGTACTTTGATATGATGTTAAATTTATAATTATTGATGATATAATATGAAATAAATTAATGGTCAAAGTTTATGTTTGTTGATTGCATTAAAAAATTATATGCCTTACATTTTAGAACGAAGGGAGTAGTTAGGATGGATGGAAGGCATGAACATTACACCTGCATTTGATGTTATCTAATGTTAATCTATATCAGTTAGGATGGATGGAAGACATGAACAGTACTCTTGTATGACTGTATCTTTAGGTATCTTTATTGATTTGGGATAATGGTAAGGTTATTGCTTTATTGGTGTCAGTTTAACTGATCTTTGGTTCATAGTTTATGTTGTACATGTGGATGAATATTATTTAGCCTTCTCAGAAAGACTAGGAGAATTAGTTTAAATTTCAGAACTTATATTGAGATTATGCCAAAATTCTGCGAGATGATAACAAAACTTGCAAAATGACATCCTACACACGGAGAATCAGGCGGAATGACTGAGCTCTTACTCTAGGGATAGCAATCGGACGGATATCTCTAGGTACACCTCTATCGTGCTTGAACCCAAAACCCGAAAACACCCACAGGTACAAACCCGAACCCGACGGTTACCCGAAACCTTATGGGTACCCAAACCTGAGACCGAGAGATACCGTAGTAGGGGGAGAGAGGGGGTGCATCAGGGGTCTCGGCGGCGACCAAGGGCCGATTCAGTGGTGGCCCGAGGGAGGTAGAGGCTTAGAGGCCGAGGGAGGGGGAGAGACCGAGGGCGGGGAAGAGAGAGGGGGCGCGGCATGGGTTAGCTCGGCGGCGGCTCAATACGGCGGTGGCGGCGGCAGCTAGGGGCGGCTCAGTGGTGGCCCGAGGGAGGAAGAGGCGTAGAGGCCAAGGGAGGAAGGAGATCGAGAGAGACCGAAGGAGGGGGTGAGAAAGGGGGATGGCACGACAGGGGTTGGCTCGGTGGCGGCTCGATGCGGCGGCGATGGCGTTAGGGAGGCAACTAGGTGGCGGTGGCTAGGGGCAGCTCGGCGGTGGCCCGAGGGAGGGAAAGACGGAGAGGCCGAGGGAGGGGGCGACAAGGGGTGGCTCAGCGGCGGCAAGGGGAACGGGTCGGCGGCGGCTCGAGGGAGAGGTGGAGAGCCCGAGGGAGGGAGAGAAACCGAGAGAGACCGAGGGAGGGAGAGAGAAGCTTACCCAGCAGATGGCGGCAGGCGGCGATGGCCGTCGGCGTGGTGGGGGAAGTGTTAGGGTTTTGGGGGTGTGGGGACTGGGGACTAGGGATCGAGGGAGATTGGAGAAAGCTAGCTGTGGCTGTGGGATTAGAGAGCCGTTGGCATTGTGGGCTGTGGCCGCGTGGGCTGTGGGAGGTCGCCTAGGCTGTGAGGTGTGACAGTCACATACGCATATATATGGCCCGTCTATTAGATTTCGGGTAACCTATGGGTTGTCCAGGGGTACAAAAATGAACCCGTACCTGAACCTGAAAAACCCATGGATATAGGTTGCGGCACATACCTATGTTCATTGGCATACCCATGAATTTTTTTTGTCATTCCTATCTTACTCAAGGTTTGCTAAACTGGCTCTTACCGATGTTTCAACGTTTTTCTACACCATTTTCATGAACCAATGATTTGGTCTTACATTCAGACAATTTTTTTTAGAAGTGCTATTGAGTCGAGATGTAGGAGATTCGCATTAGATGGGCAAATCATTTCTTAGGAGATTTGCGCCGCCCGCCCAGATCTGAGCTCGCGGCGCCACCCGAAGCTTGCCGTGCCACCCGTCCAGATCTGATGTCGCCTTGCCGCACGTCCCGCCGCCTTCTTCGCGGTCTTATCCGTCCGCTCTGAGGTGAGCTCGCGGCGGCGCTAGCCCAGATCTGAGCTCGTTGGAACAGCCGCTATGCTGCCTGCTTTGCCCTCTTCTTCGCCCGCTCGCCCGGCTACGGGCTACCCAAAGCTCTCGTTGAGCTTGCTGCCATGGCCGTCGTTTCAGGTCTACGGATGATGGGAGAAATCTGTGGGTGGGACGTTGGAGTCTGGGACAGGGAAAACAAGTCTTCTATAAACTGTTTGGTTACCTGCATTCACATAGATTCGCATCTATTGATGCAGAATCTTGCATTTTCTTCTGTTTGATTGTTTGCATCTTGTTTTGAGCCTAGCTCTATGGATACAAAATTCTCCATGTAGCCTGTCTTGGGAGAAACACAGAAAATAAGTGTTTCTCTGGATGTAGCATATAGCGGCCTCATGTTCTGCGTAAGGGGTCACAGTTAGTCATCATATCAAGCCATGCATGCGGTGGGCCGGTAAGTTTTTCTTTTTCTGTTTGTATTTTTTTATTAGCTCATTCGATTACATAACCGATTTCGAAAATGGATTCCTGACATTTTTTCGAACAAAACTAGACCACACTTGCTATTTAAATTTCAAAATATTTGCCTACTAAACACTGTCTTTGCATCTGCACACCCTGTATCATATCAACCTGACTGAGTCGAACGGGTTAGGCTGATGAGAGCAGGCAACCAAACAGCCTACTAATAACTGTTGTTTCATCCGAAGATACACTGTGGTTTCCACTTTTGTTTTCTAATGACGTGGAAGGGATAGAAACGAGTCTTTAGAAATGTGCAATGGGACTGCCTTTAGAGAGTTTTTGAAAGGAGTGTACTAAAGAGTTTTTTTTAAAGGAGACCGTATTAAATGAAGGTTTTGAAAGAATGGTCTCAACGCAAAAATTCTTTTGCCGTTTCTAACATTAATTAGCACTGTAAGTTGGTTCAAATGTTGGAACGGAAATGTCCTCAAAGCATGTACAACAATCCATCTCAGCAGTATCTAAACCATCTTTAAGTAATGCCATGTCAACTAATTGATGATGTGAAGGAGAGAGTGTGCATAGATATTTGAGTTGTCTCTTAAAGTATCTCCAATGGTAGAGCCAACTACTAGCTCTAAGGCTAACCCTTCCCCTGTCGACAAGAACCAAACCAACCCCAGAAAATGCTTCGCTCCAGCAGGAGACTCGGCGGGCGACTCGCGGGCGACCTCGCTGCCGGGCCTCTCTCTCCTCTCCGGTGTCCTCGCCGGAGACGGGAGGGAGGGGACCCCGGCTCTCCTTCTCCCTCACCCTTTCTCCTCCCTCCAGGTAGTCCTCCTCTCTCCCTCCTTGGCCTTCCCCCCCTCCCCTCGCGTCTAGATCTGGAATCTGCCTCGTCTTCGGCGGCGGCGGGCTGCAGTCTCGTGGTTGTAAGGGTGTTGGCAGTGGAGGGTGGCCAGTGGCCGGTGGTTTTGAGGATGTGTTCTAGTAATTTAGGATTAAGGGTCGTAGGGTCGTGTCCTGCTGCTTGGATCTGGTTAGGTTGCCCGTTCCTTGTAGCCTTTTGGTCTCCTGCAGGTTCTTCTCGGTCGGCGGCGAGGCCGGCCTTTGAAGGTAGTTGCCGGAGTTGGTCTTCCCCTCCGATTGGCCCCGTGGGCGTCTCGGCGGCGGATCCCCTTGTTGTGGGGGTGTGGGGGGTGGGCTCCTGCGCCCTCACCGCTTTGTCGTCTGTGTCTTCCCCAAATCTGGGAGTGGTGCGGATGAATTCCTACTTGACGTTGGCGGCCTCGTCTTCCTCTTTGGGGATGGTTTGTTCTGTCCCTCCTTTGCCGGCGGTGGCCGGCCTTGTGCCACATTGGTTTATTTCTTTTGCTTGGCCACCGTTCTTCTACCCTGTTCCATGTTGGCGGGGCAAGGCTTTTGGAAGCGGCTCGGACGACAACCTCGGCAAGATTCTTCTTCGCCAGTTCTTTAGAGTTGGTGGTTTAGTGTGTTGGCTCCGGCACCCTGTTTATGCTGTTGATGGAACTGTGTCTGTGACCCCTGCGTGGGCTCAAATCTCTGGTTGTAAGACCCCTACCTTTGTATTTCTTTGGGTGGCTGGCGATTTAGCCGTCACTCCTATTTGGTAATATATTACCAGGGTTCTTATTCTAAAAAAAACTACTAGCTCTAAGAAAGCTCAATGTTATCTGTAGATAGCTGGTAGACAACATTTTCAATGAATTATCCATAGCCTTGACTCTTAAAATTATCATGACCCCATATATAATAGGTGTAATACACCTTGTAATCCGATATAAACTGGCTCTTGGTTAGGGCATCTCCAATGGTATAGCCAACTATTGGCTGTAAGAAAGCTCCATATTATCTATAGATGGCTTCTAGACAACACATCCAATGGATTAGCTATAGCATTGGTTATTAAATTTAATATGTGCCCATATGTAATAGATGCAATGCATCTTGTAATCCGCTATAGACTGGCTATTAGTTAACAGCCAGCTTTTATCTCTCTTCTCTTCTTCTCTTCTCCACATAGGCAAAAAGATGAGATTTACTCCTTATAACCAGCTGACATGGCACCATTGGAGATGCCCTTAAGAGCTAGTCTCTACCTCTCTCATCTTCTTCTCTCTACCACATGAGCAAAAAGATGAGGTGAACTCTTTATAGCTTACTGAGTTGTCCCCTTTGAATATACTCTTAAGCAAGAGTCGATTCTACACGAGAATTAAGAAACTTTGTGTGTGAGCAAATTACCTTTAAAAAACATGCAGACATCTCTACGTATATGCTATCTTTAGTGTTGTATTTAGATGACATGACAATAGTTAGAGATAAATGTTGTTTCAGCCATGTACTCATCATTTCTTTGGCTTCGAACTTTGTGACAAAACCGTTCAAAATAGTAGAAACATTGCCGTTTTCTCTCCATATTAATTTGTGTCCAACTCAACAAATATGCTTACGTAGCATATTAAAAAACCCTCAAAGAAATTGCATTGAAAGTGCTAGTATCTTATACAATAAATGTGTCATGGTTTGCAAGATTTTTGAGTGATTGAGACTTGTTAACTCTATCGATTTTCTCACATAGATACTTTTTATTGGATCTTTTATATGCTCTATGAGGATATCTGATCTATGGTGCAGAAAATCAGTTTGTCCTAAATAAACCTCAGTTGCGTGATGTCAAACCAATTCTAGAAAAAGATAAGAGAAGAAAACAGTACCTACTCCGTATAAGATACCATTTTGGCACTACTACAAAATATTAGATATTATGTTAGCCTTTTTTCTTTGTTACCTCGAAATCCTAAGAAACAACCATAACTTTACATTGGAGGGGATAATTTTTAAGTATCTTATTACTCTATTGTTGATTTAACAACATAGAAAATACTCCCTCCGTTATGAAATAGTTGTCGTTTTAGACATTGACACGGTCTCTAAAATGCAACTTTGACCACTAAAAACTATTGTAATTTATTTTTAACATGCATTAAAATTATACTTTTATGAAAGTTCTATTCGAAACGAATTTATCTATATGAATTTTATGCTTCAAATCTAAATGGTTTAGAAGTATTTTATAGATAAATTTTTAAAACATTGACTTGGACATGTCTAAAACGACAACTATTTCAAGATGGAGGGAGTAGCAATTAGAAACAATCCATCTGGAATGGACCATCTATAATGTTAGAGACAACTGCTTTCTGTAAATCATTGCCATGTCAGTTAGAGACAACTCTATAGACAGTTTATACAATGGGTTATCTATAGAGCTGTCTGCACAGTCATTTAATAGTTGCATAGAATTTTAAAACTGTGGTTATCAAAGGGCTATAAAGTTAAAACAAAAACAAAAATAAAAGCAAAAGGTAAATACTCAAAAATTTAAAAATAAAATTTTAATTTTTGAAATTTACATTGCAAGTGTGGTCTAGTTTTGTTTGGAAAAAATGTCAGAAACTCATTTTTCAAGTCGGTTCAGTGATTAGAGATGCTAATAAAAAGATATAGCAAAATATGAATTAGAAAATGTGCATGCATTGCGGGAGAAAAAAGAACATGCAGAAGCCGCTTTGCTGTGCGGCGCCGTCGCTTGCCCAAGGGACGGTCTCTCTCTCTCATCCAACTAAAAAAATGACGTGGCGACTGCTGTAACCGGCTTAGAGATGTTTAACCTGAAGCATTGTACATGCCCTTATTACTGTGGCTTTGGTCGGCATAGGAGCCAATTTTGTAATTATTTTATTATTTAATTTAATAGCCTTCTTTCGAAAGAGGGTCCATCTCTCAAATTATAAAACTCCCTCGTTTTAATAAATAGACGGCAGTTCTTCTACTATTTGCTAAAAAAATAGTAAAAAAAAGAGTTTGTGCCAACTAAAAATTAGAAAAAGTTCACAAATTTAAGATAAAAACTCTATATCTGTGTAAATACACGAGATACCATGCTCCTTTGGTATTAAACAGGGACACGTGCTCTTTTAGTATGTATCTACTATCTATATAAAGCAGAGTTAAACAGAGTGACCACAATAATTCTAAAATCCTAGAAATTCTCACGTTAATCGAAAAGTAGTAGAAATTCTCACGTTAATCATAGAAAAAATCTACATCGTTGAATATGAATATTATTATGTAAATCTAGCGGTCAATATTAACCTATATGACAAACTATTGAAGTTGTTCTATATATTAGAGATAAACTCTAAGTCTAATTTGATATATTATCAATATCTTAACACAAATCTAGGTCACCTTGCTCGTTAAACTGAAACCAAACTTTGCCTAGTACATGAGGAAACAACTCGTTGAAGTCATGGTACGAAAAGCAAAAAGACTCGCCTAATCAAACAGCTTTATCCCTTCGGCAAAATCCTCACAAACCTTGACACGCCGGGACAACTCCTCCTTACCAACAGCTTTCCCACTGCAATTCACTCCGGGCTGCTTGTGGAAGCACGGCTCCAGGGAGACGGCGCGCAAGCACGGTGTTTCCGGAACCTTGCTGTCACGCGCGGTCAGCAGCATCGTGGGCCGCAGCCCGGCGAGGCTGCTGCTCATGTACCCGAACGTGGAGACCCCGGACGTGAGCAGCACGTCGGAGAAGCTGAGCAGGTAGATCTCCGCGAGCGCCTTCTGGTTGTGCCACCGCCGCCCCGTGTCCTGGCGCCCCTCGTGACTCGGCTGGAACACGCCCACCCACCCGCCGCCTTTCGCCGCGTGCTCGTAGTACATGGACTTCATCCTCTCGTAGTAGTCGGCTTGCAGGGACGTGATCAAGATCGCCGTCGAGACGGCGGTGGCGGCGGTATCGCTGGACGAGCCGGCGCTATTGGCGTCCGTGTCTGCCTCGTCGCCGTCGGTGTCCGGCAGTATGTGCTCCTGCCGGGAGCACGCGAGTATTTGCTTGTACATGTCGTCGATCGGGATGGACGCCCAGTCGAACATCCTGACCTGTACACCGATCCTCTCATTCGCCTGAGCCAGGTAGGAGTGGTAGTACCTCGTGACCAAGCCCCAGACGTTGTTCGTCGGGTGGAACAAGTATCGGCCAAGAAAATGGGACACGCTCTCCTTCGACGGGAACAGCCGTTGGAGCTCGCCGTGGAACTCCGCGATCGTGTACAGCAACGGCACGAAGTAGAGGTCGCTCTGGAGCAGGAGCCACGGCACCTTGGCGAGCACGAGCTGGTCGTCGTTGCAGTAGAACAGCCCGTCAGTGTACTGGTGGTCGTGAGCCAGGTGTAGGTACACGTACGCCGGCATCGTCAGCACGGTCGCGTTTGCCGGGTCGTTCGTGATCTTCTTCTTGCCGAGGAGGTTCCCGTACGACTGATCGGAGTTCACCCCGAGCAGTGACATGTCGGCGACGGGGAAGTCCGGCGCGAGTACCCACGTCGCGCCGAGGAACGGCTCGCAGAACAAGTCGGTGAAGTCGTCGGGGGAGTGGACGAGGAGGACGCGGTCGGTGAGGAGCGCGTAGAGGAAGGTGCCGAGCAGCGACAGCATGCGGTTTCCGAGGCCATTGTATGGGATCCAGACGATGTACCTGCAGTCCATGGCCTCGTCCTCCATGCTGTGCCCGTTCTTGAGCGGCTCGACGGATTTAACGTAGAGCGGCGTGCCGGGGCCGCACTTCTTGTGTCGCGCCTCGTAGTTGCGCAGCTTGTGCAGGAGGTAGGACGACGGCGCGTATGGGGAGTGCTTGTAGTACCGCGGGGACTCGTGCCGGCTCAGGCACGCATGCCGGTTGAAGCCGGGCACGAGCAGGCCACCGAAGAGCTCGTCGACGTTGGTTGCACCGGTGTTGCTTGGACGAGAGATGTTTAATAATCCTGAGGGATTATGACGAACATGGACAAAACATGGAAATTAATCAGTAGAGATCGGGAGATGATTAATTGGGAGCGGCTGAATGGCAGTCGCGACTATGAGCGAGTGCGTCCTTAGAACGTTCTACTTCTCTACTCTTTCCCCTGTGGTTGAAATCCAATTTTCCATAACGCAACAGCCAGTAGTTTATAAGGGATGTGCTATTGTGCAGGCGTCTGCATTTTATCACTTTTTATAGGCACAACATGCCACAACATCTTTTCATGCGATTTCCCATGCAACAGTCCCCCTCTCTTGCCTGCAAAATTTTTTTTTCACCATGTTAAAACATTTATTTCAATGAATGAAAAGGTGGAAAAACAATACAAATTTACCTAAACTTTTAGCGTCCGCACGATTTCGCAATTTGCACGGAGGACAACGATCGTCGGCGACACCACACACAGCAGAACGCATAAACAACCCTCGCGCTAAAAGTTTCACCTTCTCACAACATTTCTTCGAGTGAATAGGAATGTGGAAAAACAATACAAACTTATTGAAACTTTTAACGCCTGCACGAAATCGTAAATTTCAGGTGCCTACCAAATAGCAATAGCGTTTTTTTTTATCAATTTCTGTTCTTAATCGTCTCGAACAAACTAGTCAAATTATTTTAAAAAAAGATCAGGTGAGTCATCTATCCATTAAAAATAGAGGGAATTAAATATAACAAAAGTCATCCTAGATGAGGTTAGGGACCTAGAGTACAAAATGGTTTGGTCTCTCACGAGAGCTAGCCACATAGACTAAAGACCTGTTTGATTGCTACCTAACATTTTCAAATCTAACCTTGAACGAGTGCGGTAAGCCACACAATGTGGCTAATAAAATGTGGCAAGTCATAGTTGTGGCACGAACCAAGCATATACTAAAGAAACTGTGACTTGTCTAAATGTTAGACGAGACAAGGTTAGACAACAACCAAACATGCCTAAATGTTGTGAAGGGTGAGTTTAGCTACAATTAAAGGTGAAGTGTATATAGATTTGAAAATGTGATTAGTTCTTTCCTTCCAAAGGTATTAGAGTGTAGATGATAATTCCGTCCTCTTTCTGTGGCACCCTGTATGTCGGTGTCTGGAAATCGCGCTCCTGAAGAGCAGCGGACGAATTTGTAGTTGGAGTGAGGCCCAACGACAACCCTTCTCAGCAGCCCGGGTGGCGACCGAGCCTGCGAGGGCTCAGGCCGCGCGGTCTTCCCTGACTAAGCCTGGCGCGACTTGGCGATCCGGGTACAGATCCGTCGTACGGTGAAGGAAGAGAGATAAGGGGGAAGAAGAAGGGAGAAAGGGATACAAACCACGGAGACACGAGCAAATTACCTTGGTTCGAGCCCCCACTGCTGGGTGATAGCTCTACTCCAGTCTGGTTGATTATACTGAAGGGGAACGCGCAGGCTACGCTAGCCGAAAATCAAAATTTTCGTGCACACCCAGGATCAACATGTAAGTAGGGGACCATGGATCGTTACCCTCGACGCGCGGATGCAGCGGAAGAAGACTCGCGCACGTAGAGGAAGTAGTCGAACACGCCCCGATCAGTACGCCGACTGCTCCATTGCCATGGCCCACTCCCTAACGGCTCAACCGAACAGCCTACTAGGGTCCAGCTCCCTGGAAGGTTCTATCAGGCCCATGTGCATCCTGCCGAACAGCTTCCTAGCTAGCACGGTGCGTAACGGCCTAGGCCTCGTGTTCTAGTCCGACTCGAACAGAGTTCTGCACGGCTACGTGAAGACCCGGACGCAGGTTTTCCGGATTGGAACAGATGTCGTGATCCCCAAAATTGGAGTATACCTTATCTACCTCGAGATGTATTTGGCATATATATGAGTTCGTTACGATCTCGTAGTTAGCCCGGCCCGATTATCCATCGGTAGGTCGGTTGCTCAACACTATATAAACAGAGCCCCTACGGCGTGTAGAGGGGACGAAGCCTTTGCATACTACTTCCTGTACACCCTTAAGCTCGCCGAGACCTTTGATCTCGCCGAGTTCCTCTTGTAATCCTCTTTGATATAAAGAAAGGCTGGACGTAGGGCTATTATCTCTTCCGAGAGGCTTGAACCAGGATAAAAACCCTTGTCTCCCTGTTCGTCGTTGATTGCTGTTCGTGTTGTTCGGCGTGTCTCGTATCTCCCCTTCTTAAGAACCTTAGTTGACTTGAGATCGATATCTCAACCGTCGACAGCTACGGCTAAAGAAGCTTCGGATGTGGCTAGTGTACTTGGAGCTGGGGATCAGAACTCCGTCCCTTCGAATGTCCAGGAATCCTCCTTTTATAGGTGCGGCGGGTCGCCCGAAGCCGATGCGGCGGGCCCCGCGCCGGTCTTTGCTTTAACGGCGATGTTCTTGTCTCGTTTTAGGGTTCTGTCTGGTCTCGAGCCTCTTTTGGGAGAAAGCACTTTCCCTTTATCCCTAATATAGCATTGACTGTACTGGGTCAGCCCCGCACCACCCGTTGGGGGCGTTGCGTAGCGTGACAACCGTCCGTCGTCTGCCAAAGGGGGCAGACGACAAACCGAGCTGCCCGCGAGTTTTTTTCCCCCGGGCTGTGGGTTCCCGAGGGTGCTTAGTTCTTTTCGGTCAAGGCCGGGGAAAGTGCGGTGGGACACGACGGTCGTCGCCACCTGCCCACGGACAGACGGACTATCCGCAGGACCGTCCCCCGGGCTAAGGCTAGCCCGGGAAGTGCGCGACGCCTGTTAAGGCGTGGTTTTGACCTGGTCAAGCCTGGGAAGACCCTAGCAGGCTCAGTGCTTCCTTTAGCATGGCCGGGGGTGGCCTTCTGGACCTTTTGTACGCACGGTGGGCTGATACGGAATCAACACAAGGCCCATCTCGAGGTAGGCCGCTTATCAATCACCAACACTGTATGGTCCTTGAGGTCATCCCACCAAAAGAATAAGGGAGGGAGGTGTAAGGTTGTCCTTGGCCTAGTCTATGGGAAGTTGTGTTGCTATTTTACTGTAGACCTATTGAGTAAAATGTAAGAGCAGTAGTAGGTGGAAAGTTGTCTTGGCCTCACTTTCGTAGAGCGAGCAAATGGGTGAGTACGTCCATCCCCTGGTTGTCAACCTGTCTGCTATGAGGATTCTGTCCTAAATGGCAATCCAAGCGAATAACCTATATTTGGGTTTTACATATGCATGCCATAGATGGATAAAGGAGTGGTTTGGTGATGATATTACAAACAAAAGCTTGTATGTTGTTCTTGCCAAGTAGTTTCCTTTCATGTTCCTCTTCCAATAGATAGTGTACTCTCGTGAATCGCCAAGAACTGTGTCGTTGAAGATCCATCAAAACGTAAAAACTCTTCGTAGCTACTGAATGGTGGTGATCTGATTCAAAGGCCGTAGCTAGGATTCCAAGAAAATGGCGACGTGTCATTGTTTCTCACATGTAGTTTTTTTTTTGCACAATCATTTTTCTCTTAATTTCCATTCATTTCTATTTTTGGTCTAGTCCGACCTATACATCCACTCTCTTCTCCTTGTCCCAAGCTTGAGATGTTCACCTTTCACTCCCCCTCTTTTTTACTTTTCCACCCACCGAAAGGGAACCGGTAGGGACAAAGCTCATTTACCACTTTGCATAGTGCTCGACACAATTATCGGTATACCGCTACCACCTAGCTTGTCCCATAGCCATAGTAGTTCCACGCCAAACCAGATGCCTTCACTACGTACCACTATCTGCAGCGTGTTGTCTTTTACTAGCGAGGATAGTACACCTACGGTGCGGTGCGTTATTTCCCGGAGCAAGGCAGCGCGGTAGCGAAAAAAACCACCGCGAGCACCGGCGCAGGCTTCGAACGCGGGGAGCAAGGCAGCATAGTATGGGAAAAAAACCACAGCGAGCGCCGCGCATAAGCTTCGAACGCGGGGCTGTGGAGCGACAGCCACCTCGGCTAGCCAAGGCGCCAACGCACGCGCGTTGGCCCGCGGACGCGCCATTTTTTCGCCTTTAAAGATTAGTTTGGTGTGAACGGCCGGATCTTGGCCGACGAAGCGATCGGAGGGCCGCGGACTGCCCAACGACGTGTCGACGGCGGGGCAGACGTGCATGGACGCACGGCGAAGCATCGACTTGGTTGCACGAGAAAGCGGCCTGTTAGGGCCTTTGTAAGATAGAATTGATTAGTTATTGTCCTTGCCAGAGGGAAAGACGGTGAAAGGAATGAGTAGAAATGGAGGAGGAGCAGAGTGGAGTGGATAAGTAATAAGAGGGAAAGAACAAGCATATCCTTCTATTTTTTTTTAAAAGGAGACAATTGTGCGTATCAGGCATAAAACGACAAGTAGTAGTTTGCGGTAGAGATTGAGAGGATTGGGCTATGGCGGCTACGTAGTTATGAGAGGTAATGGCACCAGAGCATTGTGCGTATCAGACATCAGTTGTGTTTAGTCTACTTCGATAGCCACGAGGTTAAAATTTTGTAAGCCCAAGACCGGTAACATATATATATTGTGTACATAGAAGTTCGTGTAGACCTGTATACACCGACTAACAAAAGTTATGAAATTTTTTAAAAACATTTATAGATGTTCTTTATTGGTTGCTCTATCTATATATAAAGTTTGAAAATCAAATTTATTCTATATTACTAAAAGTTATAAAAAATAATGTTAAATTTGAATAGTTTAAAACTGATATAGTTTTCTCCTTTCTAGAACTCTTATTTTTAGATATTCATAACTTTTGTTAGTTGATACACACAGGATTTACATGGAAACTACACGATACGTTATCCAAGACCGATGCAAATATGTGCTAATATATATAATACTATATCCAAAGCAGAGCATGCCGATCACAAGGACGTAAAACCAAAAGCTTTACCTCCACTGGCCGCAGTGAGCTTGGCAGCGCTCTGCAAGCCCGCGGACGCCGTGTCCGCCCCTCCGCCGGGCTGGGAGAAGACGACGAGGAACGTCAGCGTCATGATCAGGCAGGGGATAAGCACGGCGCCAGCCCTGCCAAACCTGCCGGCCGCCTCCTTCTTCGCCAGCCGCGCGCCGCCCCCCCCGGCCGGCCACGCCCCCGCCTCCGGATCGTCCCTTTTCTGCTTGCCCATGGAGCCGCCCATTCTTCGCCGCCTCGATATCCGTGTTTGCAGTTCGTTTCTATATGCTACTGATTTGCGTGTCAAAATATTCAGAGCTCGAGTTTTATGCGCAGCTGGACTCTGGCTTGTGTTATTATGGTGCAATGATCCGATCGATATATGTGGCGATGTTGCCTCAATTTTCCCCATCGGGAATGGACTAATGGTTTCGTCGTGCGGCACTGTGGCTTCCGTGGTTGCACACTTTGGCGACCATGTGATTTGCGCCGCGTACGCTAGAATCAGTTTAGCCCAAGTGTTTAGTATTTCTTCGTTTCTGCATGCAAGTCAGCCAGGATGTATCGTATCCTTCGTAGGTCTCTGCAAGTGGAGTGGAGTTTGTGGCCGAGAGTAGCGTGTGTGAAGCGAAAGGAAACATATCACTGATAGTGGGCCGGATCTCCAACGAAGACTTCAAATTTCTCTCTATATCACTATTTTCTACAAATTCTATGTAAAATTTATTCATATTTTATATACATTCTAAGATATATATTTCTGCATCAGCTCATTTATGCTTAAAATGTCAAATCAACCGTGTTTTGCAGCTCCTTCGCTGCAGATACTCTAGGTTGTTTTCTATATTCAAACGTACGACACTCCTGCATGTTCAATTTAGCCCACCGTTTTCTTGACTTCTTGATGCATGAGCTAAGACCAGATGATGAGCGAGTGGTAGTTCAATTTATGGCCTGCATTGCCCAATTAACATTCGTTTTATCAAATGTCCTTCATCCCAGTACGTGTACTTGTAGCTGAAATATTTGACCTTTTACATGCTCGAACTTCGCGTAGGATGTTCAGCTATTATGGTTGAATTTTGCGCGTTCTTAGAGCATCTTCGATGGTGCCATGCCAACTAGCTGTAAGACGGCGTCGGCTCCTCAAACTCAGGGTCCTGGGCTTGAGCGTCATTGAAAAGATCAAGTGGAAGCAGCGCGCCCGGCTTTCTTGGCTTAAGCTCGGCGACGCAAACACAAAGGCGCTGTTTGGTTGCTGCGCCCTGCTCAGCCTGGCTCGCGCGAGCCAGGCCCGCGGGAAACGGCCGATTCCGACGTTTCCGAGCGTGCAGGCGCTCAGGGTCGCGCTGAGGCAATTTGCGCCTGTGGCTGTATCGCGCGATGCAGGCCGGCACGGCGCGCGCAGCCAACCAAACACCCGCGCGAGCGCGGTCAACTGCATCGCGCGATGCAGGCCGGCGCGGCGCGGGCAACCAAACACGCTCAAAGTATTTTCACCTCCGAGCCAACGGCCGCAGGAGGAAAAATTTCATTCATTCACTCTCTAGCCCCACCGGTTCCCACACCGAATTCTAGGACAAAGAGCGGGTACTCCTACAGCATTTCAACTCCATTTTCGGAGAAGGAGCCCAGACTCATCCTTTCTCTCGATCCTTCAATTGGGAGTTGCTAAACCTCTGCGCCCCTAACCTCTCCGCCCTCAAAGGGGACCTTTCTTTGGATGAATTCCAGTTAGTGGTGGCCTTGCTGCCATCCGATAGAGCTCCTAGGCCTGACGGGTTCTCCTGGGACTTCTATAAAGCCTGTTGGAATTTCGTCTCCAGTGACCTGCTAGCCGCGCTCCAAAGCCTCTTCAACCTGAACGCCACGGGCTTCCGGTCCCTCAACAGCGCCCACATTGTTCTTCTCCCCAAAAGAACCGACCCGAGCACTGCCTCTGATTACCGCCCAATCAGTCTCATTCGCTTCTTGGCTGGTACGGTGCGCAACGGCCTAGGTCTCGTGTTTGAGTCCGTCTCGGACAGGAGTTCTGCACGGCTACGTGAAGACCCGGACGTGGTTTCCCGGATTGGATTAGGAGTCGTGATTCCCAAGACTTAGAGCTTACCTTATCTACCGTGAGATGTATTTGGCATGGTACGAGTTCGTTACGTATTCGTTGTTAGCCCGGCCCTATTCTCCTGCGGTAGGTCGGTTCCTCAACACTATATAAACAGAGCCCCTACGGCGTGTAGGGGGCATCGCATCGAATCTACGTCAAGCCAGCACGACTTGACGGCCGAGAGATTTCGCATTGTTGCATGCTACTCGCCGAGACTTGTTCATCTCGTCGAGTTTCACCTTGTAATCCTCTTTGATATAAAGAAAGGCTGGACGTAGGGCTATTATCTCTCTCGAGAGGCCTGAACCAGGATAAAAACCCTTGTCTCCCTGTTCATTGCTGATTGCTGTTCGTGTTGTTCGACGTGTCTCCTATCTCCCTCTTCAAAGAACCTTAATCGACTTGAGATCGATATCTCAACCGTCGACAACTACTTTCTTGCTCAGTGCTATAGTGTGCTATGAACAAGCATAACGAAACGGAGGGAGTAACATATTAAATCAAATGTTGTAGTGTGTTAAATCTTAAACAAAATGCTGCAACATTGAAAAGTAAGCACTGAAACATATTGCCTTCGCGTCACTTGCTCCTCTACAAGGGTGCCAACGCTAATGCCATGATGCCATCTTCAGCGAGTGTCAGGGAAGACGAGGGTGGAGAGAGAGAAAGGGATGCCACATGGCCATCACGTCAGTGAAAACCATCCATATGGATGCCACGTGAGCAAAAAATCCCTAAAACCTCTCCACTAACTAGTCAAAGAACCAGTCAAAAGCCCAGTTTTGATAGATAAGTGTCAACATTTATTATCGGCAATATATTTTATGGGGCTAGGTGTTGAATCCAAACTCAATGATAATACAAGATAAGGGTTTACACAGGTTCAGACTCTCGTGGAGGAGGTAATACCCAAATCCTTTGTTCTGAAATTATGGTGATGAGATTATGATCTGATGATTTGGGATGCCAAACCAGGGTCCCTTGCCCGCCTTATATAGTGGGGGGCAAGATTACAAAGTAGAGACCTGGTCGATTATGGGATAGGGTTTCCATCTCTATCCTTTCTTACCGGATACGTAGATATTCGGAATTACAATCACACCTTCCTTGTTCGGGTTTGACTCTTATCTTTATCCTTTTCATATCGCACAAGGTAAATAGCAGTCCGGGTGGCACCCGTGCGCGTGTAGCCGGTTCGGCTCATCCCCTGTTAGGTAGTCCTCACGGCCTGCCATGCAGATACCTGGGGCCCATGTACTCCACAATAAGGGACTGATCAAAGGGCGGTTTGGGTTTAGAGACCAATTTGATCTGGTGGTCATAGTTAAAGGACCAAATAGGCACTTTTCTCTTTTAAAATCACCAAGATTCAAAATTGTGGACTTAAAATCCTTGAAATTCAAATTTTAGATTTAAATATCAAAATTATGAATTTCACAATTTACGAAATTATCATTTTTTATTTTAAAACTTTGAGTAAAATTATGAAATTTGAATTTCTGAAATCAAAGTTTCTCTTTTTCATAAAGTATTAAGTGAAATATATACTACTGAAAAGGATAAAAAGATGCCTAGTAATAAAAAGGTTTAAATTAAAATAAAAGGCATAACATATTTATCTACTGTGTTTTTTAAGTAGGAACAATAGAGTCACAATTTATGCAAGAGCTAAATGAGGAGAACTTGGCGCTACAATTGCGACTAGCATCATGAATCGCTCTTGGTCCAATAAAGATAATAGAGGTCAACAACAAGGTAGAGATAAAGATAAATATAATGGTAGTAACTGATATATATATATACATTCGTATAACTTCGTATAATGTATGCTATACGAAGTTATTACGAGATTATTAATATATCTTCTAAAGACTTAGACCAAACAAAACTTATATGACTATCAAAAATTATTTACTAGAGCTTAAGTGTATAAAGAAGTATTTTAGGTTTACAAGATCTATTCATACAAATGTGCGGAACAACATCTCAGTTTTTTATCAACATGTTTGTATGGACTGAGCTGAATGAATAAACTAATTGAGCTGAAATTAGTTATGTGTGGGGCTGAATGAATAAGTTGGCTGCATTAATAAGTTTAAGACACTTTAAACATACTGTATATATACCATGCTATTTTGTCAATAAGTCTTTGCTTATTATTTTCTTTGAAATCCGGACGAATGTTGAGCCATTACATTGCTGTCCCCGTATAACAGAAGTGTGCGCATGCTTAATCACTGAATGTTTTAACATCTAATTTACGGTCAAATTGGGACGTCCTTACTTTACGAAGTAGCAGTACCTAAAAAAAATACTCCCTCCGTTCCATAATATAAGGCATATTTTGACTACACAAAAGTCTTCAAATGTAGAGTTTGACTGTTAGATTCATCTATTATATATTATGAATTGTTACAATATAATATTGTATAAAAAGCACTTTGAAATATGAACAATTTGGTACAACTTTGGTATACTAACGATTCATATTATTTGATTTATTTATGGTCAAAATTCACTAAGTTTGACTTTTCTCCGGTCAAAATACGCCTTATATTTTGGAACGGAGGGAGTAACTCGTAGTGAAACTAATATGCGCCTAATCAAACAACTTAATCCCATCGGAAAGATCCTCACAAGCCTTGACATGCCGGGACAGCTCCTCCTTATCCACGGCTTTCCCACTGCATTTCACCCTGGGCAGCGTCTGGAAGCACGGCTCCATGGAGATGGTGCGCACGCACGGCGTCACCGGGACCTTGTGGTCGCGCGCGCTCAGCAGGATCGTCGGCCGCAGGCCACCGAGGACGCCGCCCATGTACCCAAACGTGGAGGCCCCGGACGTGAGCAGCACGTCGGAGAAGCTGAGCAGGTAGAGCTCCGCGAGCGCCTTCTGGTTGTGCCACCGCCGCCCCGTGTCCTGGCGCTCCTCATGGCTCGGCTGGAACACCCCGACCCACTCGCCGCCCTTCGCCGCGTGCTCGTAGTACATGGACTTTATCCTCTCGTAGTAGTCGGCCTGCAGCGACGTGACCAAGATGGCGGTCGAGGCGGCGGTCGGCCGGGTAGTGGTGCTGTTTCTCGTGCCGGCGCCGTTGGTGGTGTCCTCCTCGCCGCCGTCGGCGTCCGGCAGTATGTGCTCCTGCCGGGAACACGCGAGGATTTGCTTGTACATTTCGTCGATTGGGATGGACGCCCAGGAGAACATCCTGACCTGTATACCGATCCTCTCTTCCGCCTGAGCCAGGTAGGAGTGGTAGTACCTTGTGGCCAAGCCCCACACAGTGTTAGTTGGGTGGAACAAGTAGCGGGAAAGAAGAAAGGCCACGCTCTCCTTCGACGGGAACAGGCGTTGGAGCTCGTCGTGGAACTCCGCGATCGAGTAGAGCTGCGGTACGAAGTAGAGGTCGCTCTGCAGCAGGAGCCACGGCACCTTGGCGAGCACGAGCTGGTCGTCGTTGCAGTAGAACAGCCCGTCATGGTACCGGTGGTCGTGAGCCAGGTGCAGGTACACGTACGGCGGCAACGCCTGCCCGGTCGCGTTGCCCGGGTCGTTCGTGATCTTCTTGTTGCCGAGGAGGTTCCCGTACGACTGGCCGGAGTTCACCCCGAGCCCGGTCAGGCCGGCGACGGGGAAGTCCGGCGGGAGCACCCACGTTGCGCCGAGGAACGGCTCGCAGAACAGGTCGGTGAAGTCGTCGATGGAGTCGATGAGGAGGACGCGGTCGGTGAGGAGCGCGTAGACGAAGGTGCTGAGCAGCGTGAGCATGCGGTTGCCGATGCCATTGTAGGGGATCCAGACAACGTAGTTGCATTCTGCAATGTCCGTGCTGTGCTGCCCGCTCTTGAGCTGCTCGACGGACTTGGCGTAGAGCGGCGTGCCGGGGGCGCACTTCTTGTGCCGCGCCTCGTAGCCCCGCAGCTTTTGCACGAGGTTGGACGGCGGCGCGTACGGGGAGCGCTTGTAGTAGTGCAGGGACTCGTGCCGGCTCAGGCACGCAGCCCGGTCGAAGCCGGGGGCGAGCAAGCCACCGAAGAGCTCGTCAACGCTGGTTGCATTGGTGGCACTTGGACTAGAGGTGTTCAATAATCCTGAGTTCACGTGATAGATGAAAAAGCTTGTTAATTTACTATCAAGGTTGTTTGAGAAGACCAAGCCTAACGGGATTTTCCATGAATTTCTTCGGATTTTGAACTACACTGTGGCCATTCTACGTGTGCGTGCAATGTTTTGCTTTGGCGACTTTTTACCTTTTTTCTGTCTATTTCAAATGTTTTTCAAATGTTTTTCTTTTAGAAAAGTATCGATGTGTTGAAAATTTTAAAAAAGATCACCACTGGGGCATGTGCAATTATCAACTATGCGCACGCATGCAGAGGTGGGATTTCATCTTCACACTGCAGCCACCACGCACTCAAGCGGGTGAACATGTGTGCGGGCGCCGTTGAGGACATCCATGTAGGCGGCTACGATGTTCGCTCATCAGTAGTGCTGGGACTTGGGCCGTGCCGGGCCAGCACGGCACTGGCCCGTCGTGCCTCGGGCCGCCATGAACTGGGCCGGCACTGACGGCCACCTCGTCGTGCCGGGCCGGGCTGGCACGAGGAGCAAATGCAAGGCCCGACACGGTTCAAAAGCACGTCGTGCCTTCGTCGGGCCGTGCTGGCACGAGCCCGGCCTAGCTCTCCTGCGCTTCCATGATTTTTGCCCAGCAGCCGACCAGCGCCTCGTGCCAGCAGCCTCGTGCTGTATGTATGCGTAGCTAGCTAGCAAGCTCAACTCAAGGCCTCGTGCCAGTAAGTGCTAGTAAGGCTTCGTGCCAGTAAGTGATGTATGTATGCGTAGCTAGCTAGCTAGGCCTCGTTTCTTGTTCAGCATGCATGCATGCACTGCTTTGGATGTTGGAGGCTTGGAGCAGCAATAAAGCACTATTTAAAACCGTTCAGCATTAAGTTGGAGCATGCATGCACTACTTCGGGCTTCTCTCGGGCCGTGCCGGCCCAAGCACGGCCCATGCCGTCGGGCTGGGCCGGGCAGCATGGCGTGCCACAATTTGGGGCCCGGCACGGCACGGCTGTCGGGCCGGGCCGGCACGGCCCATTGCAATGTCGTGCTGGGCCGGGCTTCGTGCCTTGTTTCTTGGGCCGTGCTTGGGTCAGCCCGACTGGCCCGACCCGTTCTCCCAGCACTACTCATCAGTCTGGATGAATAAAGCAGCAGAACAGCGATGTGGCTGGTGCTGAAATTGAGCGTCATGCATCAGTCTGGACGAATAAAGCAGCAGAACAGCGTCGGTTTAGGGTAGTTTTAGCGGTAGGAATAAATAGGCGAGAAGGTTTCGGAGCTTCTTGGTGGCTGCTTGCTTTGGGACCGGCGTAGTTCTTCCAATATTTCATAACTTTTTGAAAGAAAGTCTAGACCCCTTCAATACCGGTTGGTTGAACCGACATTGATGCCCCTCAGGAATCAGTCCCAATTTAGGGGTACTGGTTCGTAAACCGGTATTGATGACCCTTACAAACTAGTACTGAATGCCCGTTCTGTAGTAGTGTCCTAAGCAATGATGAGGCCCACTCCCTCCTCTAAGTGATGGTGCGTCGACCTCCCACTCCTCGAGCAGTAGCGCCGCCGGCCTCCTTCCTGATACTTTCCCTCTCCCTGACCCCTTCTCCTACCCGGCGCTAATTCCCTTTTCAATGTGTTGCCCCTATATATGGAATGCCTCCTCCCTATAGCCAAACAAGGCACCACCGAGTGGAGCACATCAAGATCACTTGCATGAACCCTCTCAGAGTTCCCTCTCCATCTTGCTCCAGCGAGCAAGCTAGACAAGATAGGTAAGCTAGATATGGGCAAGATACGACCACCATGCACCAAGGAGAGTATATCATTAGCAAGCGGGAGCATTGGTGAGGCCAGCACCACCGAGTGGAGTACACCAAGCTCATCAACATTGGACCTTCCACGATCGAGCTCTCTCTATGGTGACGAGAAAAAAGTAGATGGGGAGGGTTTGTCTTGAGGAAGAAGGGAAGGGACATTTGGTGGCTTTTTTTTATTTCCAATGACATATCTACAATTTTCATAACTTTGTATTACCTTTTTTTTTTTACTGATTTTGTATTGGAAATTTTCAATTTAGCAACTTTGTAGTGGCGTTTATCCTCCCACTGATCCGGGAAAAAAAACTATGCCAACTTATAGTACTAGAGCATTAATTGATCTACATATTTGTAGAAGTATGAAACACAACAAATATATCGACGGTTTTGCTGGGCGGCAGTTGCCTGGGCTGCACCGCTCGCTCGCCGACTGCTAGGCCCGAGCGAGGCGGGTGCGCAGGCAGGTGGCTGCCGCCCAAGTGCCCCCATATATCGATAATTGCTACTAACTCAAAACTTCACGTATATATCTCCAAACCTGTGTAAATATGTGTCAAGCCGCACAAATATTCACGTAGTTTTTGCAGATAATCAACCGCGCGTGCATTATAGACAGCACGAAAATCGCATGAAAATAAATTAGAGCTTTACCTCCGTTCAAAGAGATGAGGCTGGCAGCGCTCTGCCAGACCGCGGACGCGCCCGCCCGCCCGCTGAGGAAGAACACGAGGAACGGCAGCGTCACCAGGAAGAAAATGAGCACCGCGCTGGCCCTGCCACAGCCCTCCTTCTCCCTCGCCGGCCTCGCCTGCGCCTCCTGATCGCCCAGTTTTCTCGTGCCCCCGGAGTCTCCCATTTGCGCTCACGCTTCTCTGCATGATCGAGTCGCAAATTGTCAAGGTATTAGTAGAATTTACAGCAGTTAGCTAGCTTGCTATGGGAACAACTCCATGTTAAAAAAATGAGACTCCAAGTTCGTCAATTAAAGTGAACAGTGTACTGTACGAGTTCGATCACGCGCTGTGTAGATGCCTTTGGGGTTCATCATGCAACTTTGCGTGTCATGTATGTTACCACAACCCGATTTGATACTTGTACGCTTCCGTTTGACACGGGTAATATATGGTGCCACCATGTGACGAGGCCGTTGGGAACGGAGGTAACGATTGCATGCGTTGTGTGGAATTGTGGATCCGCGGGCCGTGGCGCCGCGACCATGCGACCATGCGACCATTACATATTCCATCTGCGTAGAGTCCAAGACACAGCGATGAAGGCGTGTTTGGTCGTCGTGGGAGATTAGTCTGGCTACGGCATGCAGGCCGCTATATATATAGCCTGGTTGGGTGGAGCTAGTGTTTGGTGGCACATGCTGACATGCATCAGAGTCTTGCTAGCTTCGTCCGATGTTAATTTGGTTACGCACACCACGCCGCGAGCTTCGTCTGTGTTTGCCTCGAGCTTTGCTTATCTCCGCTTGCCCTAGCCCGAATCTGCTGCTGCCATCTCGCATCTACCCAAATCTGACAACCCGCGTCCGGAACTCCAGATCGGGTGTCGTCGGCCTCGTCCCTGCCCAAATCCATGTCGCCAGCTCGCTTCCGTCCAAATCCGGAGCTCCTATGGCCCAAATCAACATCGCCGGAGCTCGCCGCGGCCTGAATCATTGTCAGCGTGGTTTTCTATGGTCCGAATAGTCGTCCTAGGGATGCAAGTGGGTTACTTCATGGGTACCCGCATACCTGTTTGTTTCACTAAAATACATTAAGCATTGTAAGGCTTAGTGTATTTTAATAAAATAAACGGGTTCATGAATACCCGCAAAGCAACCCATTTGCATCCCTAAGTCGTCCCCTAAGATCCCCGTAGCCTGAATTGATGTTGACGAAGCTTATTACGCCGGAATCGGCATCGCTGAAGCTTCTCGTGCCTTGAATCGGCGTCGCCAAAGCTCCGCACAGCCTGAATTGGCGTCACCGGAGCTCCCCACGGCCCGAATCAACATCAACAAAGCTTCTCGCAGCATCAGTCGGCATCACCTGAGCTCCCTGCGGCTCGAATCACCATTGCTGGAAGTCCTCGTGTCCCAAATAGTCGTCGCTCGAGCTACTGTCGTCAACCACCGGTGCTCCCGCTTGGCATTGTGCTAGCTTTCTCCGGAGCCAGGCTAGCACAGTGTTTTTGCACCGCACGAGCCTACCTATGGGGATGGCGCAAGCAACCAAACAGGCCGAAAGTCTTTCTATCTCAAAATGTGTAACTCATTGTTAAACCCACTGAGAAGGCCCAACGTCTTTTTTTTTTTGCGTAGGCTGAGCTGAGTGGTAAGAATGCAAGCAGAGCATCTCCAACAGTACGCTTAGTCAGCTAATTATAAGAATGCCAACTCAGCATTTTAGTTATATAGAGGAGAGGTATAGATTAGTTACTAACTTACATATAATTTATAATTGATTCTAAGCTACATGTATATTTTTATGTGTGGGTCCATATTAATTTTACAGACTATGATATAGCTAGTCCATATTAGAGAGGTTGTCTATTTGTCATCTATAGATGATATGCTCATTTTTATAGTCAATGGTTGGCTATATCATTAAAGATAATCGTAAATGCATGGCTATCTCTATATCAGAGCTATCCATGATCATGACGAGGGCTTTCCATCCAGATTACATTTTTATTGGAGGATCAGTCAACTCTTTTCGAGTTGAGAGTTACTTTTAAATGCACAAATTAAATAAGACGGGACAAGAAACACAAGTTATACTAGTACAGGCCTTCATGCAAAATAATGACCCTACGTACTCCAATGTGCTTCCTATGATGTAAAAGGGATTACAAGTATGTGCCTAAAACGATATGTCATGCCTCTATCTGCCATGCCTCTACTGTGAAGAAGAGGGGGTTTATGTAGCTCTCATACAAGGAGAATGTGGGGTAGCTCTCATACAAGGAGAATGTGGGGGTTAACGCACTATAAGCATATAAGTTTTAACTTGTCGCTTGATGTGGCGCGCGTTGAATGGGTTGGTTACCATGCGCTACTTCTAGAACATGGGAACAACACTTATTCCCGCAAGGTACTGTGCCCATCTATACAAGATAAAGTGGTTACGGCCTTTGACTAGGTCTTTCATGAGCAAGCACCCTACTCAGGCCTTGCTCCCGATAAGCAGTGGTCAGTTACGTAAGTTTTCATAGGCAGCCTCTCCACTACAAGCCTTGCTCTAGCCTGTAGTCTCCCTAACCAGGAACTCCAAGGCACCTATAATTTCACAAGTCAATTGGGTACTTTATCCAATCATCGAGACAGAAATCTCAAATTTATAATGTCTCCTCCATATTTTTCCTTTTTTTGAAGCAAAGGGGCAGGAGAGCTGCCTTACATTGATTCAAAGATAGAAGGGTTTACAGAGCGGGGGAGACAACGGCCCCTCCCCCCAGGGGCCTTGGGCAAAAAATTAATCTATTACAAAATTAGCACCCGCAGCCCCCCAAAGGCGCAGGTTATCTAGGAGGTGGTCGAAGAAGAGAGCTATAGGTCGCTCGTTCTAGTGAAAAATCCGGTTGTTTCGCTCAAGCCAGAGGTGCCAGACGGTTGCCAGGAAGACTGAAAACATACCCCGGGAGGACCCAAACTGTAGGATGTCATTCGCCCACCACAGTTTGAAGTCGTGGATGAACCTCCAGCCCCCGGGGTTTAGTTGGGGTATGTCTAGCAGGGCAGACAGACGCCTCCAAATGCATGGACTGAAAGCGCATTGAAGGAGAAGATGTTCTGGGGTTTCGAGGTTGCGAGTACAAAGTGGGCAAAAGTAGCTGTTTGGTAGCTGTCGGCGGAGTAAGGCGTCTGCTATGAAGACCCGTTTGTGAAGTAGCAACCAGAGGAAAAACTTGCATTTGGAAGGTGCCCAAAGCTTCCAGACCTTATGGAAAGTTGGTGTGGCGACCCGGCCCACAAATTGAAGTAAATAAGCCGACTTGACTGAGGATTGCCCATTTCCAGTGAAGTTCCAAAACAGCTCATCAGGCTCATTTGGGGACAGGTTGGTTTGAGCAATCCGTCTGAGAAGATCGACCAATTGTGGGATCATATCCGGGGAAAGGTTGCGCCTTAGGTCTGTTATCCAGTTGTTGTTTGTGACGGCATCAAGTACTGATCTGCTCTTTCTGGATGCTGCAATGAAAAGCGATGGGGCTATCTGTTTTGGAACGCAGCCGGAGAGCCAATTATCTTCCCAGAAGGAGAGTGATGCGCCATTGCGCAGGATCGCTGAGCATCCTGCCCGCAGCAGGGCTGCATAGATGTCAGAATGGCGGCCCTCCCAGAAGGGAGTTTGAGAGGATTTGTTTAGCCAGAGCCAACGCAGCCTAAGGGCCCGGGCGAAACGGGGAAGGTCTAGAACGCCGAGGCCTCCAAGCGAGGTCGGGGAGCAGACCGTGCTCCAGTTAACTCTGCTCCCACCGATGGTTGAATCCATCCCTTTCCACAACCAATATCGATGGATGGAGTCGATTTTGTTGAGAACGGACGGAGGCGGCTGAACAGTCGACAGGACGTAAGTTGGCAGCGCAGATAGGACTGCCTTGAGAAGGGTGAGGCGACCCCCTTTCGACATTAGTGGTCCTCGCCAGCCAGCCAACCTGGAGGCGATCTTGTCTATGAGCGGCTGGAAGTGGACGTGGCGTAGTCTCCTGGTGGAAAGCGGGATCCCTAGTTATTTGATAGGGAAGGTGGTTTTTTCGGTGGGGAAGTCGTGCAGGATGGTATCAAGGTCGAACCCGTCACATTTGATTGGCACGACCTGGCTTTTAGAGAAGTTTGTGCGGAGGCCTGTGATAGCTCCGAATTCCTGGAGGATGGCGGCGAGGGTGGAGACGTCTTCCTTGGAAGGGTGTAAGAAAATTGCCGCATCGTCAGCAAAAAGCGAGATTCTGGAGTTGGTACTGTTGTTGGATCCTTGGATTTGGGATAGGGCTCTGGCCTCAGTAGCTCGACGGAGCAGGACGATGAGCGGTTCAATGGCAATATTGAAGAGCAGGGG
This sequence comes from Raddia distichophylla, assembly GCA_005191435.1. Lineage (NCBI taxonomy): Eukaryota > Viridiplantae > Streptophyta > Magnoliopsida > Poales > Poaceae > Raddia > Raddia distichophylla. The sequence goes on along the minus strand of SPJY01007910.1, from coordinate 3,680,609 downwards.
GGAGAGGGAGTCTCCCTGGCGCAGACCCCTGCTATGATAGATTGTGTCAATGGTCCGGCCATTTAGGAGCACCCTAGATGAAGCGGTGGACAGGGACAGGGTTATCCAATCACGCCAGCGGGTTCCAAAGCCGCGGGCGCGTAGGTTGTCTAGGAGGTACGGCCAGGAAACTGAGTCAAAAGCCTTTTCGAGGTCAAGCTTAAAGAAGAGGGCAGGGATCCATGCTTTGTGCAGGGCTTTGGCCAAGTTTTGGATGAGGAGGAAGTTGTCTTGAATGTGCCTTTTCTTAATGAAAGCGCTTTGGCAGGGTGAGATGAGCTCATTCATGAAAGGGGCTAGGCGGGAGGATAGAATTTTGGTGAACAGTTTACCCACGCTATGAATGAGACTGATGGGTCGGTAGTCGGATGCGGAGACTGGACTATCTTTTTTGGGGATCAAAACGATGTGGGCATTGTTGGTAGCCGTCAACAGTGGCGGAGCTTGGACACAAAATGAGAAGGGGCCAACATCATATTAATCATATTTGGAGGGGCCAAATTGATAAACTTTGCTTAAAATCTTTCTAACCAACATCAATTAATGGGGGCAAAACATTTTTGTTGGGGGGGCCAAGGCCCACCTTGGCCCCAAAGAAGCTCCGCCACTGGCCGTCAAGCCGGTCCCATTGAGGTTGAAGATGCATTGGAGGGCCGCTAGAAGATCACCGCATATGAAGTCCCAGCAGGATTTGAAGAAGTCCCAGGTGAATCCGTCCGGCCCTGGAGCTTTGTCGTTTGGGAGGGACATAACGACTAGCTTGAGCTCTTCCATTGTCAACGGTTCTTCAAGGGAGGATAGGTCGACGGTAGGGAGGCCCAGGTAGTCCCAGTTAAAACATCTGTTGGCGGCAGGGTGGTTGTGTACAGAATCTTGACCGAAAATAGAGTTGAAGTGGTGGTGCAGCCTGTCCGCTATGTCTTGAAATTCTGTATGCAGGCTGGAGGGGGATTGGAGAGAGTGAATGAAGTTTCTCCGGCGTCGGCCGTTCGCCCTGAGGTGAAAGTACTTGGTGTTGGTGTCACCGAGTCTTAACCAAGATAGGCGAGATCGCTGCTTCCACTTGATTTTTTCAATGGCGCTTAGCCCCAGCACTCTCGCCTTAAGCTAGCGTCATAGAGTAATCTCCTCGGGTGAGAGTGACCGTGATTCCATTGCCACATCCATAAGGCGGATGATTTCCGAGGCCAAGGTGAGCTGGAGTTTGATATCCCCGACCTGGGAGTGGCACCACGCTCGAAGAGTTGAGGCGGTTCGCGTGAGTTTGGAGTTGAGGCGGAGAAGTGGGTGAAGAGATTCTTGCGGTGGGTAAGCGCACCAGGCTTGCTGTGCGACCTCTAGGAAGCCGGGATTTTGAGCCAGAAGTTCTCGAAACGGAAGCGCCTTGGTGGGCGAGGGATTTTTTCAGCGGTGAGCAGCAGGGGACAGTGGTCTGAGCTGGCCGAGGAGAGTGGCAGAAGGCAACAAGATGGAAAAAGGAGCTCCCAAGCTGAAGTGGCAAAGGCCCGGTCTAAACGAACCAGAGTAGGGTTGGCCTGTTCATTGCTCCAGGTGAAACGCCGGCCAGCGAAGTGTATTTCACGTAGGCAGCAGTCGTCAAGAGCTGTGCGGAAGCGAGACATGAGTCGGCGGTTGAGGTTGGAATTATTCTTGTCTGAGGCCTTGTAGATTAAGTTGAAATCGCCCACGATGAGTCAGGGGCTGTTGTGGTGGGAGGCAATGGTTCGCATCTCCAGGAGGAAAAGGTCCTTCTCATGCTCCAAGGTTGGCCCGTAGATATTGGTAAGGATCCAGCTAGGTTGACCGGTTGCAGTGGTTAACCGGGCGGATATGGAATGTTGAAGGATGAGAGTGTCGGACACTTGGAAAGTGGAGTCGTCCCAGAAAAGGAGCAGACCTCCCCTCGTGCCCGAGGCTGGGAGTTGCAAGTGACCTCGGAGTCTATGGCCGCAGATCTCCATTAGGATTTGTGTGGAAGGGCTGGCTAGCTTTGATTCTTGAATCGCTAGGATTGTGGGGTTGTGGGAGCGGACTAGGGAGGCGACGATGTCCCGTTCGGCAGCGGTGTTGAGACCGCGCACATTCCAACTCAGGATCTTCATGGGGGACACCAATCAGACACAGGCGTAGACAAACCAAAGTAGGAGCCCCCGTTAGTGGTAAGAGACAAGCTTGGCGACATAGGTCCCCGGACTCCAAGGTGGGCCACGACTAAACCGCACGCAGACGGGGTAAGGTTGTCGGGGCCACACGCAGGAGGCGATGGTGAAACTAGGAGACCACACACAGGAGGCGACGCTAGACCACACGCAGGTGGCGACGCTAGAACTGCCTAGGGAGCCACACGCAGGAGGCGGCACTGGACCAAACGTAGGTGGCCACGCAAAGGTGGTTTACACAAAGGACCGCCACACGCAGATGGCGAAGCTAAGACCAGAGGACCACACGCAGGTGGTTCGAAGAGGGACGTTCCACACGCAGGTGGCATCCAGACACACACTAAGGCAAACGCTAAAGACGAGCTACGATACAAGCCCACACGACGGTGGGCGGGGCTGGTGAACGGGCTAATCATCAGACGAAAGGTTCACGGGAGGTGGCGTGGGCGAGGGGGGAGGCCGAACCCTCAACCACCTCGTGGCCAAGCTCGTCCAGGTCCACCGTGGGGCAATGAAGGCCGCAAAGGTCCGCCACCGTAGAGATGGTGGCATGATCGAGCGGCGCGGTGGAGAAGAGCGTCTAGAGCTGGTCAGCCAGGTCTTCGACTGCAACGGAGGAGTGGATCCCCAAACGTCGTGCGAGGAGGCTCTGGGCCTTGCGAATCGCAGGCACAGAGGAGGAGCCAGCTGGCGCGAGGGCAGGGCGTGCCGCGGCGAGGCGGGAACTACGGCGAATGTATGTGGGTTGACTGCGGCGAATGGATGTGGGCTGCCTAGACAGCCTGAGAGGGGTGGAAGGCAAAAGTGGAGGGGGGCGGTGGTTGTGGCCAAGGCAATTAGCCCAAGGGCTGAGGAAGGTGGCGCAGGGGTGGAGAGGGTGGCCTCGAGACTCATAGGGTCGAGGCCTGGAGGGGGTAATGCAGTCTGACGGTCCAGCTCCTGAAAAAGGAACTCTGACTGGGCCAAAAGGGAAACAGCTGGACCAGAGGCAAACTCGCGAAGTGGTAGAGGCCCGTTGGGCCGTGGCGTCGCCAGGCTCCAAGACGTAGGCGGCTGCACATGGTTCAAAGGGGGGTTTGAATCTCCCCTGCCCGAGGCACAGGACTGCGGCCCAGCCACTGGCGCCAGGCGCACCTGCCCGAGGCGTGGAGAGGCGGGCCCAGTCAACGCTGGAGAGGCGGGCCCAGTCAATGCAGCCACGTCAGCCGGGTTGACGCTGAGGGAGGGAGCGACCGAGAGGGCGTCGTCGCCGAGTCAGGCCCGAGCGCGACCTCGCCGGAGCGGCCGTGACCGGCGGAGGCAGAGAGGAGGCCGTGGCCATTAGGGAAGCCTGAGCGAGCGCCGCCGCCTAAGCCAAGCACGGGCGAGGCCGGAACAGAGCGCTCGCGACCTTCGTGGCGGCGCTCAGGGGCGCCGGGGTGAGCGTGCCCGCCTGGCGAGGACGCACTGGACAAGCGCGAGGCAGGGAGAGCGGTGATGAGCCGCAGGAGCGCGCGCGCCGCCGTCCTCGCCCTCACTGTCCGAACCGCGGCTAGGTCAGAACAGGGAGCGGAAGGAGGCCGACGGCGCCGCCAGCACCACGGGAGGGACGGTGTCGGGGTAGCCCATGCTCCAGGGGTGCGGCTCGAGGATCGGGATGCCGTCGTCGACGCGCGAGGACACAGCCGAGAAGTCCTCGACCATGTCGACGTGGAGGAGCAAACGATGCACCGATGCGCGGGGAGGGCGTGGCCTGGGGGTGCCGGCGAGTCTTGGAGAGTAGGAACTGCCGCCGAGGAGGGGCTCCATGAACGGAAGGGGCTCGACGAGCTCAAGCTCAACCTCCAAGGGGATGCTCGCAGGGTCACGGGTCCAGACCCAGGCTCTGAAGGAGGAGGTATCAAGACGCCTCCTGGTGATCTCTTCGACAGTGTCTAGGCGGCCGACACCAGCGAAGACGCGGCCAACCACTTCGTCGGACCAAGCGTGCAGCGGGAGGCCCTCCAGGAAAACCCGCACTCAGAAGCGCACGGCGCCGGGGCCCCCAACCGCATGGATGTCGTCGGGGATGGCCTCCAGAGCGAAGTGTCGGCCTTGGGCGCGGAAGGAGGACCGAGCGGCTAGCCTTGCCTGCTCTGGCAGGGTAAAGCGTGCCAAGAAGCGCAGGTGGGCGTGGTGGGTGACGGTGATGTCAAAAATGGGGATGTCGGTGCGCAAGCTGATCTGTTGGGCGACCCAATCGGAATCTGGGTGAGGGCCACCGGTGATGGAGACGATGACGGCGTGGCGGTGCAGCACGCCAGCATCCCGGCGGATGACCGACGTGACCTCAATGCAAACACGAGCTGAGGGAGGGCGTTGTGGTGCAAGGGCGGAGCGGCGCATGGGGGCCATGGTGTCGGGGCGGGTGGAAGGGGTAGGAACGCAAGGTGAGGCTGGCGGGGAGGAGGCGGTTGGCAAGGATGGAGAGTGGCGGGCGCGCGCCGGCGACAGGAGGCGGCCGTATGGCCCGAGCGAAGGCAAGAGATGCACTTCACTGGGTCACGACAAGCCGCTGCTCGGTGGTCTTGGGCGAGGCAACAAGCGCAACAGTCTTTAAGGCCGCCGCGGAGGAGGTGGCTTGCGCGGCGAGCTCCGGCAATGAAGAGGCTGCGGCTCTGTCGGGGACGACGCAGGCCACGCCGCCGCCTCCTCGGGCCTGCTAGTTGCCATTTGGGGGAAGAACACGCTGCCGGGACGACTGCGAAGGAGTGAAGGCGGGGCGTGGAAGAGAGGGCTGGCACATTTGTGGCGGCAGGCAAGTTCGGATGGGGGAAGGAGGGAGTAATGTCGGCCTGAGGGAGGTGGTTGGGCGCTCTCGAAGTTGAGGGGGAGCCAGATGCGATGACGGCGGCGTAAGATCTGGAGGCTTCAATGGTCGAGCTGGCTCTAGGGGCTAGACGCCAGCGGGAGCAAGGGTCAACTGGGTGGGCCATGGCGAAGGGCGAGGGGGGCGGTGGCCGTGTTCGCCGGAGTGGCAAGACACGGGGCGGCGGAGGCCGCCGCGGCCGGGAGGCGGGCGGCGCTGGGGCTAGGTGGAGGTCTTTCCCTTGTCCCTTCCATATTTTTCCTCCCAATCCCAACTTCGACAATGATCCTTTAGTGCCAAAAAAGCTCATCGAGACGATGCTCTAGGATCTTCAGGCCGCGTGACATCTTGATATGGCCTCCTGGCGCTCTATGGATCGAGGGATTAGGGAGATGCTGCTTCGGTGCCAAGGTAGGGAGAGAGAGTTTACACCAAGTGTCGTACTCTTGGTGTTGGGCTTATAGCCGCAAGAGAGAACTAGTCGTTAAGGTGTTCGAAGGTGGAAGGATTGGAAATTATCAATCTCGACCACAAACTTTGTTCTTGCTCTCCCTATCTTTGGCCTTTTTTGTGAAGGTTACAAGTGACCAAGTATACGAAAAATTTATTTTTCAAGTATTAGCTACTATGCATGCAGGCTCCCTCCTCTCCAAGATAGATTGGACGTAACTCATGATAACCTGGCCCTTGAGTCAAATCCTCGGGCTTCTCTCGAAGCTCTCAAAAACATAGCCATTCAACGTATGCAACAATTAAGACAACTTTTTTAATTTCATTCAGGGAAAGGCAAAGGCTGTCCCTAGATCTCGCACCCCAGCGTTTCTCTTCAAGCTCGTCCTCGAGAAGGTCTTTCGACTCAGTCTTCTGGCCATACCTCCTGGATAACCTTCGCGCGCGGTCACAGGTTGGTCAGCCGATGGACATTATCCACCACCGCAAGGTGCTCCGTCAAGGGGACTTTCTATCCCCCTTCCTATTCAACCTCGCCATAGATCCCCTCATCGTGCTCTTGCAACGCGCATCGGAAGCCAGGGCCCTGTCGCCCATCCGTGGAATACAAGCAAACCTTCATGTTTCTCTATTCGTGGATGACGCGACCATATTTGTTGCACCAAGCAAACCAGATGTTTCCTCCCTGGAAAGAATTCTCAAGGAGTTCCGCAACATTACAGGGCTCCGCACTAACGTCTCCAAGAGCCAGGTGGTTCCCGACCATTAGGTGCGACGACATCGACCTTGACTCGGTCTTACAGGACATTTCGGCCACCAGGGCCTCCTTCCCTATCAAGTACCTGGGCATCCCTCTTTCCATCAAGCGATTGCGGCAGTTCCATTTCCAACCTCTTCTGGACAAGATTTCAAATCGCCTGGCTTGTTGGAATGGCCCCTAATGTCCAAAGGCAGAAGACTAACCCTGCTTAAAGTTGTCTTATCAGTTTTGCCAACCTACATTCTTTCCGTCATCAAACCACCAAGCTCGGTCATCAAGAAGATTGACAAGATCAGTAGACCCTGGCTTTGGAGTGGCTCTGCCTCTGCGGCGAGCGGCCAATGCCAGGTCAGCTGGGACAAGGTCTGCTCGCCAACCTCCCTTGAGGGCCTTGGGGTGCTCGATCTCAATCGCTTCGCCCATGCTCTGATACTTTGTTGGCTTTGGCGCAACAAGGTGCCTCCCTTCATAGCCTGGACTGGATCCCTAGATCCTACCCCGGGCCCTGACCGCCAACTCCTCCAGGTGGGATCCCAAGAAACCTAATTAGGTGATGGCTCAACCATCTCCTTCTAGAATGATCGCTAGCTAGCCGGCTCGACCCCGCAATCCTTGGCGCCTCATCTCTTCCGAGCCTCAACCAGAAAAGACAGTATGGTCAGAGACGCACTTCCACACAAGACCTGGCTGACTAACCTCAGGGGAATGTTGACCCTCAAATGGTCCTCGGTCTCGTCCTACTCCTTTGCCTGACTTGCCAAGTCACCCCGACTGCTGGAGCGGACAACCAAATACTCTGGCATTTCATGCAAGACAGCTCCTTTTCAGTCAAATCCGCTTACATGCTACAATTTATCGGCCAATGCCCTACACCCTCCCTTCTGCGCGCTTGGAAGCTTTGGGCACCGTCGAAGTGCAAGTTCTTTCTTTGGCTTTTGCCCCAGAAACGCGTCGTGACTATTATGCCCTAATGCGTAAGCTTATTCCAAATATGCCTACTTCTACCCCTCTGTTGGCACAATCTAGAGACCCCTGAGCACTTATTCCTTCAGTGCGATTTCAGCGCCTTTGTATGGGGATAGCTTGCCAACCGCCTACACTTTGATATCTTAAATCCTGCAGGAAGGCAGCATAGCCTCTGTTTTTCGACTTGGTGGGACGAAGGTGTCGCGTGTGCCGCCCCTTCTCATGGCACCCTTTCCATCATTGCTGCAACCCTCTGGTCGATCTGGATTTAGCGCAACAATCGCATTTTTCGCTCTTCTGAAAAACCGCGAACAACCTTCCTCTAGCATCTTCTAGACAACCTGCGTCTCTAGGTGGATGCAATAGCTCATTTTGTAATCAGCTAGCTCTTTTGTAAGCCCCATTGGGGTACACCCACGTGGGGCTAGCTTAAGTCTCACGGTCGCTCCGGGATGGGCTCGGATCACATCATTAATCAATAGATGATAGATGACAGTTCTCCTGTCTTTTGCCCAAAAAACAATTCTAAACATTGTTTAAAAACATGTTATGCTTACGCCTAGTTTATTATATACTTAAAACGAGCAAAGTGGCCCGCGCATTTGCATGTCTAGATTTGTGTGGGCATTTCTTGTGATGAAAAAGATAGAGGCGGGAGCAATATTGCAAGGTCATCTACCCGCAACCCCTTTCTCCATCTCTTGATTTAGTTGCTTTTTCTTCTGTGATCGATCTTCAAAACCTGCAGAAGAAAATGTGTGTCGATCTCCCGTGTTCAACCTACAGAGGAAATCGATCTCCAGAGTATTTTGGACCGAACGTACTTTTGCTGCTCAAACTGGTTCGGGTTCAATCCCAACTTTTCCAAGAGAAAATCGATCTTCCGAGTCTTTTGGAATTTGGACCGTATACTTTTGTCGCTCAACTGGTTCGGGTCCAATCCCAACTTTTCCAAAGCACACGGATGTTTTGTGCTGATGAGATTTTTGTTATGGATGTGCATGCAGGCACGGGTGGAAACGGATCGGATACAGATTGGATAGTACCTTTACCATATTCGTATCTATATTTTTTAAGCGAATACAAATACGGATTCGGATAATCTCATATTCGAATACGGATATACCCGAATACAAATCCGGATATCCTCAGAAACGAATACGTTTTCGGATATCACCTTTTCCGAGTGTTTTTGTCTCATCCTAAATATAAATCAAGACTTCAACATCGGATACGAATAAGAATAATGCGAATACGGATATCGTTTTTTCGAATACGGATAGTGTCGGATACAAATAATGTTTGTATTCGAATACGGATAACATCGGATACAAATAGTTCTTTTTTTGAATACGGATGCTGGATAATACGGATTTTCCGTTTCCATTTTCCATCGGGCGGGCAACTTCATGCACTACATCAGCCGATTCGTGGCCGGCTTCGCCATCGGCTTCTCGCGCGTGTGGCAGATCAGCCTTGCCTTGTCACCCTCGCCATCGTGCCGCTCATCGCCATCGCCATCGCCGGCGGCATCTACGCGTACATCACCATCGGCGGTGATCAGTTAGCTAATCTTATCCTTAGCCGCAACATTGAAATAGGCTCACGGCTGCTGCCCATCGGTTAGCGAGGATAATCCTTTGATCAGGTGCTAAAAAAATTAGCTTATAAAGTTTATCTCTAACTCATAATCTTTTTTAAGCTAATCTTTAACTTATGATCTATCTCTAATACTCCATATCATATCAGATTTAGAGTTTATCTCTAATATATTAGATAAACTTTAGTAGTTATCTTTTTATCTGATTTGATGGATATTGATCGGCGTATTGGGTGGTGATCGGACGGTGGTGGAGGATTTTTTTTGTCTACGTGGCACATTGTGGTAGCTTCGTTTTTCTCTGCTTTCATAATAGAACGAGCGAGGTGGCCCACGTATTTGCGCGGCTAGATTTGTTTCGACATATATAGTTTATCTCTAACTCATAATCTATCTCTAATATATTAGATCGGATTTAGAGTTTGTCTCTAATATATTATATCAGCTTTAATATTTAATCTAAATTTCTAATATATATTTCTTTTAATCTAAGCCGTATAGATCTTTTTATTTTTCTTAATTTATGTGAGAATTTCTTTGATTAATTAGGCCGTTATAATTTTGTCCCACCGTTAATCGAACGACTAAAATAATCATATTATATCATCTTTAGTATTTAATCTGAATTTCTAATATTATTTTTTTTAATCTAAGTCGTTATAATCCGGCCACACAAAAATCAGCGTCATAGATCTTTTTTCTTAATTTATGTGAGAATTTCTTTGATTGATCTAGTCCGTTATAATTTGGTCCCACTGTTGTTCAAACGGCTGAGATAATATGGGTGTTGTGGACTAACGTGGTGGCTCCGTTTTTCTCTACTTTATAACTCCCTTCATCCCAAAATATAAGGCGTAGTTGTCAAACTTAGTAAACTTTGACTATAAATTAATCAAATTATATGCATCGTTAGTATACAAAAGTTATACCAATATGTTCATACTTCAAAGTGCTTTTGATATCTTCTTCGTAGAAATTCATAATGTATAATTGGGAAATTTAACGGTCAAAATGAATCTTTAAAAAATTTCTCGAAGTTAAAATACGTATTATATTTTGGGATGGAGGGAGTAACATAGTAGATAGATAGATAGATAGATAGATAGATGGAGTAGATAGATGTTTGACGATAAAGCTATCATATTAATCAAGAAATTTTCATATAAATTAGAGAGAGAAAAATTATACCATGAACTATAGTGGAAGTAGTTTATGATGGTTTAGAGAAGGAATTGAAATTCGGAACAGAAAATAGTTTGTATAAAATAAAGTATGATGTAAAGTACAATGATGCTATGCTTAGCTAGAACAGAAGTCCCCGTAAACTAAAATAAAAGGTAAAAAAATGGAGTAAAAAACAATAGAAAACTTTATCTACTACTAAAGAATAAAAAGTACATGTCAACTATATTAAAAATAAAAAATTGAAAATTGAAATTTGTAATAAGATCGAAGTTGACGTTATTACAGCTTATCTTGATCAAAACGTTATTACAGTAAATATGATCTCTATATACAAAAGTTCTTTTTATTAAATTTTGTTATAATTCTAGCCCCGGAAACGGAAGGGCTGGAACAACCTGCTTCTGAGAAAAATGTTATGCTTTGGTCTATTTCCATGGCTACGGGGTTAAAATTTTCGGAGTCCCCAAACATGTGCAAAAATGTGCTATCCAAGCAGAGCGTGCAGATTACAAGAAACGTTAACCCAAAGCTTAATTTACCTCCAGTCGCAGCGATCAGCTAATTGGTTGCGTTCTGCCAACCCACGGAGAATACGAGGAACGGCAGCTTCATCTAGCAGAGCATGCGGACGGCGCCAGCCTTGCCCCTTGGCGTTTCACGCCCTCCGCCTCCGCCTCCGGATCGTCCATTTCTTTTCTTGCCCATGGAGCCACCGCCAACTTTCGTCCCCTCGGTATTTGTGTTTGAAGATCGTTTCTTATACTTCTATATATGCTACTTTGCGTATCAACTCGGAGCTCGAGTTTTATGTGCAGATGGCCACTGAGTGTGGCACACTGGCACTGTGGCTTCTTGGTTTTGAATTTTCGCGGCCATGTGGTTTGCGTCGAGTACGTTTGAATTAATCATCAATTTCGCCAAGTGTTTATTAGTTCTTTGTGTACGTTTGCATGCAAGTCAGTCGGGGTGTGTCGTAGCCCAATGCAAGGGAGGCATGATCGACGAAAATGGGAGTCGCGATGGTTGCGCTATGGAAGGGGGGAAGTTCATCGCTACTTTGGATGAGATGGGGCAAATTGATGGAGAAAGAAATAGGATGGAAGGAGATGATAAGTACACATAAAAGGGCGCCTGATCAGGAAAAATCAGAGTGGCATGGGTTGCTACAAAAATTAAATAACTTACACATGGGTGAAGGTGTTGACTATGCTAGATGGGCCTGTTTGGTTTGAGTACTGACATTGCCACAACTAGCCACAACTAACTTGCCTAACTTGCCTAAGGTTAGTTCATGAAAATCTTGGCCACACTTTAGCAAGGCTAAGAGAATCTTGCCACACTTTTATGTCTCACTTACACATAGGACCCACGTAAAAAAGAAGGAATCTTGCCACAGGTGTGGCTATGAACCAAACACATGCCTACCTTGGTCAAACCTGACTAACCTTAGGCGTGGCAAGTTTTGGCAACCTTAGGCATCAACCAAACAGCCCCGGAGTCTAGAAAAAAAAGGTTGTTTTACTGTGAATTCTCTTTATAATAATCTCTGTTCCACCTCTGTTAGTAACTACAGCAATTCAATTTTTCATAAAATCTGGAAATCCAAGATGCCGCTGAAAATTAAAATATTCATGTGGTTAGTATTCCGTAAATCCATTTTAACCAAAGACAATTTGAGGAGAAGGAACTGGGGTGGGAACTTAAGATGTAGCTTTTATAACAATATGGAAACTATAGATCATCTGTTTTTCAATTGTTCTTCGGCAAAGGTTATTTGGGGGATTGTTGTTTGTTGTAATTCTTCAGATAGGCCATTGATTCTAGAGCAATTTGAAGCATGGGTGGGGAGGGTGCTCCCTAATGCCAAGCAACTGCATTTTGTGTGCCTGGCAGCAGTGTTGTGGGCTATGTGGATAACCAGAAATAAAATTGTGTTTGAAAAATTTATGCTAAAATCTCCGCTGCATATATTGCATATATCGTGCTCCCTCATGATTTATTGGGCAGGGGTCTAGAAGGGGCAATGGGGTGATAACCTGAAGCAGGGTGCTTATATCCTAAGAGATTTTGTTGCAGGACTGTCACACTTGGAGACAGGAGCGCTGAATCAAGCTATGGTGGACAATAGAAATGAGTGAAGCATCACTGCATAACCTGCGTGGGGGGAGAGGGGGCTGCTGATGTGTGTGGTTGTATCACAAACAATCAGAAAAAGCTTTTGCAGAAGAGAGTAGTGGTCAGTCTTATAATAGTTGTTTACTAAACATCAACCAATGTGTATGGTCTTTACCTAGTATCTGTTACCTAGTTATTTTGCTGCTGTAATTGGGGTCTCGTTGAGGCTTTCCTAAACTTACATTTTGTTTCCGTTATCTTTTGAGTAATGGAAATCAGGGTATATCCCTTGTGGAAAAAAAAAGATAGTAACGATCTTCTAATCACTACAATTTTATTTTCCAGAGACAATTCTAAATTTTCAAACTTAGCACTACCATATATCTAATTAACTCTTGTTTAAAAGTGATTACAACCATTCCAGATGGATTTATTTCAAGGGGAAAAACCACAGTGTTCCTTATATTTTGAACCATGTATTCGTGTATTACAGCATGACCAACCAGTCAAATTAAACTGTTCATTGACTAATACATGCCTTGTTTACAAATCAGTATCTCCTGCTGGGCCAACAGTAGTGGGCTATAGTAGTCTACATATTTAGTTAAATGCATGCATTTATATGCTTATCCATCCATATCTTTAAAGCTGGAGAGGTACGGCCTCCTCCTCCCAGCCTGACACGTCTCCTCTACTATTTATGCAACAGTCCTCAAATCCTGCCCGTCCGTTTCTTCCTCCCCCTCCGATCCATTCAGCCCACGCGTCCTCTCTCCGTCTCTCCCGTCGGCCTCTTCTCCTCGCTCTGCGCTCTCCTTTCCTTCTCCTCGCCGCCGCCTCCCTTCCTCCCCCGCTCCGGCTTCCTCTCCTCCACCGCGCCGCCTCCTCTCCTCCACCGCCAGCCTTCCCGCGCCGCTTGCCCGCCGGACTCCCCGCTCCTCCACCGCGCCGCCTCTCCTCCACCGCGCCGGCCTCCACCGCGCCTCCTCCGCCTCCCCTCCTCCGTCTCCCCTCCTCCACTGCGCCGCCTTCTCCTCCCCGCGCCAGCCTCCCCTCCACCGCGCCTCCTCCGCCGCCGGTTGCTCCCTCCCCTCTCTCCTTCGCTCTCTCTCTCTTCTACCCTCTCTCTCCGCCCTCGGTTTTTCTCCGCCGGCCGCATCCGTTGCGCCGCCGCCGCCGTCGCCGCCGTGCGTCTCCGCCGTCGCCGGGTCGCCCGAGACGCATCTGCCGCTCCGCCGCTTTCCCCACCGCCCAACCGCCTCGCCGCCTCTCTCCCTCCCCTTCTCTCTCCCTTCCTTTCTCTCTCTTCCCCTTCCCCTCTCGGTTCCGCCGACGTGCCGCCGCCAGTTGCCGATGCCGCTCCATCCTCTCCGCCCCTCGGCCGCCACCCCGCACCGCCGCCCCTCTCCTCGGCCTCCTTCACCTCCACCCCGCCGCCGCCACCGCTGCTCATCTCCTCGGCCTCTCCGCCGCCACCTCGCCGCCGCCGCTCTCCTGTCGGCTCCAGGCCGCTGCCGCCGCCTCGGCTCCCCCCGGCTCCAGACCGCCGCCGGGGCTACACTACTACAGATGTTGATAAGTGCATCCTCTATCTCTTTGCTATCCTTCCTATCAATGCCACTTAATAAATCTTTGGTGTGCCTTATAAAAAATACAGAATTTCAGGCAGGGGATCTGCTCGCCATGGATTTCCCAATCATGATAGTTTGCGTTTATTTTGTGCCTGCATATTGCTACCTTAATAATGTTGTTTAATACATACTAATAGGATTGCTACGATACCAAAACCTTTAGTAGCGAATTCCAAGCAATTATGGTTGTCTAAAAAACAAAGTGAAAACCACTTCTTAGATGTTTCAAATGAACAGAGATTGAAATTAATCTTGCATTATTGTAAGGATAAGATTTGCTTTAGCCCTTTCAATTGCTTAGCGCATGGAATTATGTACATTATCATAGCATGAGCTAAATGATCCGGTTCATATCTTATCTTATAATTAGTTTAGGGAGCAATTTGCGTAAAATGCACATTAATTGTCTTCCTTGCAGTGTCCCTACTATTTTTACACCCATGTATGGTCATTCATGTTTTCTGACTGAAAAAAGTGCTAAGGCAGACTAATGAACATGAAATTGACACTGAATTAGAATCTACATATTGCAAAATAGTTATGGACTAGAGTGATCAGCTGAGGTAGTGAGGTAAGCGTCTCAGTAATTGAGCCTTAGAGGTAGAAAATTTATCTATTGGCTGAAACATGAGCTATCTTCTAGCATTCCTTTTGATACCATACAACAGATATACATGTGCTTATGATGCATTATTTACATAAAGAATGAAAAACATAACTCCATTGGATTAAATCTGGCAGTTTATGATCTTGCCATCCGATGCTTCCATCCTGGCGCATCCCTGCCTCCACCAAACAATCTGCCCACAAATTTTATCTGTCATCAAGGTATATATACACCAGCTGATTCCCAATCCTAATCTTTCTAAAAAAATCATCAACCCTAATCCACATCATCGTATATATGACTATAGAAGGTTAGTTCATTGTCTATCCTCTTACTTAATGGAAGTCACACATTTTTTTTTCTCACTCG
>SPJY01007910.1:3619375-3653602 GCA_005191435.1 Raddia distichophylla | reverse complement strand
CGCCTTAAATGCGCTCGTCCTTCGCAGCAGGGGGAGCCTTCGACCAGAAGACTCCTTTCGGGACGTCCCCTGCCATGCGGGCCCCACCTGGCGCGTGGGGCCCTCTCCTGGTCTTCAGAGGGGGCTCGCCCACGCACCCGCCTGGCGCGTGGGGCCCGCTTGATGCGCCGTGGGGCTCGCCCACACGCTGGGGCCTGGTTCGCCCGCCTGACGTGTGGGGCCCTCGCTTGGCTCCCGAGGGGCTCGCCCACACGCTGGGGCCTGGTTCGCCCGCCTGACGTGTGGGGCCCTCGCTTGGCTCCCGAGGGGCTCGCCCACACGCTGGGGCCTGGTTCGCCCGTCTGACGTGTGGGGCCCTCGGGGTTTCCCCAAGGCTCTTTATACCCTGATATTTATTACACCGACAAGAGTTTTCTCCAGGCCGGATCTGCGCCAACAGACCATACCTATGAGTCTATAACACAACGATGAGTTGAAACGTACAACTCATGCGATGTGCTTGATAGCGTGAAGGCTACGCGATAGGGTGATGTTCTTGATGCATGAGCTGACCAGAAGAGCGCGTGTTAGTTTTACGGCCTTCGCTGCCCATTGAACATTCGTTTTATCAAAGGTCCTTTATCCCGTACTCCCAGTACGTGTGGAACGTTATAGCTGAAATATTTGACTTTTACAGGTTCGAACTTCGACACTTCTGTTCAGCTTCAATCTAGTTTTAAATCCTCATGATGCTACCTTCAATCTAGTTTTAAATCCTGCTAAAAAATCGTCAATCTCTTACGAATCATGCCTAGCCTGAATGGGATCGGGACCCCACGCGATCTCAAAAATTCTACTTCTAATTTCAAACTAATGCTCAAAATCAAATTAAAAAAAACAACAGAAACCTATAGTATATATAAAGCAGGGACAAACAAATTGCATATTTCACATATATCGAAGAAAAATAAAAAATCTCCACCATCGATTACGGTAGGACTAGATTATAAAGGTTTAGATTGAATCTATAATCAAATAAATTCTCACGTAAATCAGATAAAAAGAAAATACCCTCATTATCATCGATTATAGTGGGCCCAAATTATAATAGCTCAAAGTAAATCTATTATTGGAGAAATTTTCCATTAAATTAGAAAAGTGATAAACAATATATATTTGTCATCAATTACGGCAGGCCCAGATTATAATTACCTTAATTAGATCTATTATCGAAAAAATAGCCACCATGTTAGTCGAAAAAATTTCTATATAAATCTATCTTTGATTAT
Source organism: Raddia distichophylla (assembly GCA_005191435.1). Taxonomy (NCBI): domain Eukaryota; kingdom Viridiplantae; phylum Streptophyta; class Magnoliopsida; order Poales; family Poaceae; genus Raddia; species Raddia distichophylla. The sequence goes on along the minus strand of SPJY01007910.1, from coordinate 3,652,334 downwards.
TGTGGGTCTAGGTTGGTGTAAATTTTTCCTGATGATAAAATATGAATTAATCTAATAAAATATGATAAAAATAGAACTTTGACGGTGCACAGTGTCACATATGACGTACGCCCATCTAAAACATCATATGATATATTATATATATGTATGTGTGCGCGCGCGCGCATGTGTGTTAAGAAACCTCTCTACCGACTGTAGTCCGAGGTATGACGTACACGAACAATCACAGAGAAAACAAGAACACATGGATATAGGGTGGAGCTTCTTTTTATTAATTTTCAGATTTGTGTACAATAGGGGCTCCACCTCTTCTTATATACTACTACTAAGGGTTTTGGCTAGGTCCAATGTGGGACCCACCATGGGAGGGGGCGCCGGCCGGCCCTAGCCGCACGCACGCCGCGCGTCGGCCCTAGCCAGACCGAGTTCCCTTCCAAGTGGTTTCCCAACACCCCCTTGTACCTTGCCAGCGAGATGCATATTCCTTATCAAAATTTCATCTAAAAACCCAGTGGAAAAAAAGGACAGAAAAAAAAGTACATAGCATATGCTTGTTGTGCAAGCGATTTGTCTCATTGAAAACCTTACGTGAGAAAACTTCAGGGAAAACTCACTAAGGGAAAAAGAGTACAAACCACCCAACATTGCATACGATCTTTTAGATCGAGTTGGGTACTCAGGCTTCATGCCTAAGTTTTAATTTAGGATGTGTGAAATATCTCCCCTAAATTCAGCACTTCTTTCCGTCTGATCATTCCGATGCCCTGAATGCACCTCTTAAAAGAGCAAACAAGTAGTGGCTTAGTCAATATGTCGGCCAAGTTCTCACAGGACTTGGTGTGCTGAATATTTATTTCATTCAACTTATGCATGTCATGTGTATATAAGAACTTGGAATCGATATGCTTAGTAATATTAATTTTCACATAACCCATTTGCATTTGTGCAACACAAGCGACATTATCTTCATAGATAATTGTAGGGGTTTGCTCAATAGGTAATCCTCATGACTACAAGTGCTCCTATTGCACTCAGCTACGGGACTTCCTGTCCAAGAATCTCCTCCCCCTCTTCCCTGGGTCAGAAGGGGTCTTATCTTTCTGTAAAGACCTTCCTATCATGGGTTTTTTTTTTGAGAAATAGGCTTTGTCAAAACCAAACCTTCCTAATACTTTCTAAATATAGGTCGCCTGATGCACTAGGATCACATGAGGGAAATGCTCGAGCTGCAAGCCTAAGCGGTGCTTAGTTTTACCTAAATCTTTCAATGCAAAAACCATACTTTAAGTACTTCATTTCATATAATGACTTTCAGAGTTACACATACGTTTCTATTTGCTCTATCTTCATTTCGGATAGTGATACTTCAAGTATCTTCATTCACAAGTCCGAATCCAAGTCTCTTATATATATTCAGTAACAACATCTTTCAATTCAAATTTCACTCTTAACTTCAATTTGAGTACCGCCAATAATGAGATATATATCTAGAGGAATACCATGACCAGGGAATAAGTTTATTCATGAAGTGTCGAGCTATTAGCCTTGTTATGTACCATATCAATTCATTATTGAGAAAATTAAGTATATGCCACTCAAAAGAGTGGCAATTGATAATATGACACCCCAAAGAGTGTTATTAAGTATATGCCACCCCAAATTAAGGATGACTCCTTAATAATATGCCATTTTGGTATTTTCCCTTAACTAAATCCCACTTTCTAATTCTAAATGACCAATCTACCCCTCCCTTCATATTCCCTGGACTGATCGTTAGAGGTTGCTTTGCCGATTGATCTCCCTTCATATATGTGTGCAAGTGATATACACAAACAAGAGCTTTATGGTTTCTGGATTAAATCAAACAAGGATGATATATGTATGCAAGTGCACATCTTTGTTTTTTTTCTCTAGTCAATCATCTTTGTTGTATGGTCCTGGCAAACATGAGCTTGGCTCGCAGGCACGAGCAGAAGCCTGGGCGAGCTGGCACAGCGCGAGCGGGCATGGGCGAGCAGGCACGGCGCGAGCAGAAGCCTAGGCGAGCAGAAGCCTGGGCGAGCAGGCACGGAGCGAGTGGGCCTGGGCGAGCAGGTGCCTGGCGCGGGAGCCAGGGAATATGAAGGGAGGGGTAGATTGGTCATTTAGATTTTTTTTTTTTGAGAAAGAGACCACCAGTTCATTCCTGAAGCTTCAAACAACATACAGACAGGCCCTTGAGAAAACAGAAAAATACAAGTACGTCCTTGGGGGCTTTAGCACTAAGCATCTGTAGAAGCTTGATCTTCTCACCACGCCGGCGTTGGAGAAGACGAACAGTAGTGTCGACAGCATCGCCGGGCTGCACTCCTCCTCAAGCCCAACCCAGAACGGGAGGCGAGTTAACAGGTCAAAACCACAAATAAGCGAGGAAGCACATGAAATCGCCTTGGCCATGGAAGGAGAAAGCACAAGCACACAAGCAGCGCCGCCAACCACCACCAACTTCCCGACGAGCACCACCGCCGGAGTCTTCTTCCCACATCCACTTACCTCTTTCTCCATAGAACTCTCCACCGCAACACGGGGATTCTGCAGAACCTCACCGGCAAGGAGTTGGAGACGACGGCACAGCCACTTCCGACGAGAACTCTCCGGAGATTGGCTCCCCCGCCACCACGAACTCCCCACCGCCCGAAACTCCTTATTAGCAAACCTAAAGCTACCACTGTACACCCCACCGCCCACATCTACACTTTCCGTACACCGGCTACAGCGCGAAGGCCATCGCCGGCGAGAGGGATCGGCAGATCCAGGCGGCGAGAGTCGCTCCTTTCTTTTCGCCCTCTCTGCCACTTCTCTCTACTGTAGCACGGGCCTATCCGCTCACAACTGCCACTGGTCATTTAGAATTAGAAAATAGGATTTAGTTAAGGGAAAATACCAAAATGGCATATTATTAAGGAGTCATCCTTTGGGGTAGCATATACTTAATAACACCCTTTGGAGTGGCATATTATCAATTTCCACTCTTTTGAGTGGCATATACTTAATTTTTCCTTCATTATTCCCATTTCTATTCGAGAGAAGATGCTAATATACAGCGGTAATTGTCTTCTTTCATATGGCACATATATATGTCAATTTTGGCTGTTGCTCTATTCACAAATTTCCTTAATAAAACAATTCATATGGCAATTTAGTCGTGGGGTGCTTTGTGTACTTCTACTTGCTTTGCTCTGCATCGCTATTTTTCATTACGGGAACAAGTTCCTTTAATTCTTATCACCAGTGTGTGCACACAATTTGGTCGATACAATCATATATTTATTCCTGCCATGAAATATTCAAAACTGGGAGTGACTTGCTTGCAGACTTATTTCCAGCTGCTAGATATCAACTGGCTCCCCTTCTCTACTTGGGGCATTTGCGTGATTTGGTCGTGATAAACCCTCTTTCCCTTTCTCCTTAGGCTTTCCCGGGTACTTCAGGTTAGAGGAACCAGACTCCCTGTTTTTTCTGAGGCCTTTAAACAGGTTGAGGGGCACTTTCAATTCTATGGTACTGCAACCCTCTCTGACTCATTCTTTTAGTAATGCAACTTAATCACTCCCTTCATATCATAAAAATGATGGGCAGTGGCAATTTCCTATACTTCAATAGTCACCAAGACTTTTATTACTAGTGCAAGGGTCATGCGGGGGAATTCTATAAGATTATTTTCTGGCATTCTCATTTAAGAATTATAATTCTCCCCCTAATGATGAAAAAATAATCTTCATCAATAGTGGTATGGTACATATAATTCAAATATGTGAAATTTCATGATGACTTTTTGCATGCACTAGTTGGATGTTATAGGATTACATGTCCTTTAGAATAGTGATTAGTGATGCTTTGTTTAGGACTTCATGTATTCACATATTCTTTATGAGTTACAACTCTTCTAATTAACGGGGCTAATTATTTAATTCTTTTCAATTCATATGACTGCTAGTCGCTCTGCAAGAGGTGGCATGCTATGCCTATGCAAAGTGCTCTGCTTCAAATCCCATCATCAAATGCCTTTGAAATAAAGTCACTAGCAGTGTCCATTGCAGTGGACTTCATATGATGATATGGAAAAAATTATTTAATTCCAGTGATTTATAAGATCTTCTCTTCAAATGCTTCATTTCTTGTGTTAGAGTAAACTTGATCACATAGAGAAAACAATGTTGAGCACTATAAAGTATCAAAACTGTCTTGATAAGGGCTGAATTGGAAAGCAAATGTCACATTGGATGCAGTCCAGAGATTCAGCTTCTCTTCATAATAGAAGGTTCATCCATTAATTTTCGGTGACACATTCAGGCACACAAAATCATCAAGATTTTAAAAATCTTTATGATGATATTATAGCCCGGTGAGTTGTTTGTGCAATCCCTTATAATTCCAAAACCGGGGAACTCAAAATATTTAAAATGTGCACCCACTACTTATGGGTGTGCCCCCGAAACCTGTAGGCCAATGCGGCATGTCAAGTCTACGACCTGCACAACATAGTAGGGCCACGACGTGCTGGCGATACTATGTGTGATATGTGTGGCCTACCAAGCCTACACAAGTGCAGCAGCAGCAGACTGAAGCCGGAGTGTCACAATTGGTATGCGGCACAGCCCGCGGTAGGGTCATGCCTAGATGGCAATGTTCGACTCAGACTACGGGGAATGCAATGGTACAAGGCACAGTCAGCAGAAGCAGCTGCACCCAAAAGGTTGCTAATGCCAAAATAGCAGGCCCCTAAGTTAACCGCAAAGGGGCAACCGAGCAGCGGCGCGACAGGGCCGAGACGGTCACTCAAGTTTCAACACCATATGTCGGGATCTTCGTTTCTCAATGCACTTCATGTGTAGTTGCAATAAAAACAAGGGGGCAAGTTTGAGAGGTCTCTACGAGAGTGTTCTCATTTATAAGGTCGTTCCTGCCTACAATGGCAAGTTGAGCCTTTGCTATAGCTATTCCTTTATCGTTGGTCGATAATTCATAATTGTACGCATAATCATGTCAAATCATGGATCAATACCCCAAATGCCACATAATTTTCCGACATTATGTCGTGAGGTTTCTGCCCTTTTAATGTGGGAAAAATAAAATGCAGCTTCTCCTTGTTTTATCTTTCTTAAGAAATGGACTTTCTCTTTATAGGCCAATTATTTTTATTCTCCCATTCATGCCCTTCTTTCAATATTTGTGATCCCCCCGGTAACTACTCCGTGACTCAACAACAATAGCTGCAAGCACTTGGAGTTATACTTAGCCAAAAGTGGAGATTATCACCTCGAATGTGATCTTCTTTGTCACAAAAGTGAGATTGGGCCATTTTTCATAGTTTGCACGGTTTCATGCATGCCCCATTCTGATATAATAGAAAGGATAATATACTAGAGCTTTCAGTATCGCTTCTAAAGTACAGTACGTTGCTCATGCATACACCAATACTACTTTTCATAAAGGGTGGTGCCTAAGAAAGCGCAATGCAGGGTTGTACCGCACACTGGTTTCTTATCCTTGTAGGGTTCTAACCTGATGGCGACCCAGAGTTTCATGCTGCAGGGTACAATTTTATAGTCCAATGCCCAAGTGAGGTTGCTCTAGCTATGCAGTGCCAGTTTCTCAATTTCATATCCAATGATACCCGACGTATATTCTTTAGGATTAATTCATAAGACTACTTCATGTAACCAAATAGAAATTGGTGCATGACTGTAACATCCCAAATTTTAAAATCAATTTGGCACGTTAATAATTTCCTAATGTGCATAGTTCTAAAATTGCAAAATAATTATGTCATATTGCATCATGGCATCTCCATCATTGCATGCATCATCCTTGAAATAACTTGTGCATTTAAAATCTCCAAAGTGAAAATATTTTTGGCAAGTTATAGCAATTTGTTAATTTAATATTTTATCAAAGCAATTGCAGAATCATTAATTTAATGAGTATTTAAAAAAGTTATCTGAAAATAAAGGTTATTTGGAAATCAGAAAATTCAAAAGAGTTTTATTCTCCCCTCGGCCCAAAATCTCGGCCCACTCCTCTTTTTCCTCTTCCTCCCCGCTCCTCTTTCCTCTCTGGTTGGGCCGCCAAGCCGCGCCGGCCCACCTTTCCTTCTTTCTCCCTCGCCACCTCTTCTCTCCTTCGTTGGGCCGCCGATGCGCGCCAGGCCCTCCGCTACAGCCCATCCTTCTGGCCTCTGTGCGCCGTGACCTCGCCTACAGGTGGGTCCCCTCGGTCAGCCTCCCCTTCCCTCCTTCTTCTCCCCTGTTTCTTCCTCCTCTGTTCGCCGGTCGTCGCCGCTGTTCCTTCCCTCTCCCGTCAGCGCGTGGGTTCGCTCTGCCACGCGATATCTCGTCCCGATCCTTCCCTCCGTACCCTCTTTACTCTCTCTGCCTCTCGGGTCTTGTCGCCGGCCAACTCGCCTTGATACCACCGCGTCTGAGGGCGATGCCGTCACGCCTCTGGCCGGAGTTGGCGCCGGTGAATGCCACCTCGCGCACCGCATTAAAACGCCGGGTGAGCGTGCCTATAAAAGGGGCGCTGCTATTCTTTCGCATTTGTTTCGCGCCGCCGCCGTGTCTTTTGCCCGAGCCAGAGCCCGCGCCGTCGCCGCTGCCTGGTCAACCTTTTCCGCCCCGGTAAGCTCTCCGAACGCTTTGCCTCTTCCATTGTCACTCTCGGCCGAAGGAATCGAGCTTAATTTGGGTCCGTTTATCGCCGGTGCCGCGGACGCCGTGAGTTCCGCCGCCGTGCTCAGTCACGCCGCCGGTCCCGTCCACCTTTCGGGACGTTTAAACCCTCTTCGTGTCCACCTCTCTCGTGTCTCGCACCCCGCGCGTTTAATTGGCTCAGGGTGGTCGGAATCGTCGCCGTCGTGCGCATCGCCGCCGCCGCCGGGTGCCTTCCCCTGTTTTCCCCTTTGTTTTGCCATTTCGGTACCACCGACAGGTGGGGCCAGGGAGGGCCGCCTTGTCAGCTCGATGTGCCGTCTCTTCCGCCGTGTGCTGCCTCGGTTTAGGCTGCGCCGTGGTTTGGGCCGCCGGCCGAGCCAGCCCAAGGAGAGGCCTGTTCTTTTATTTCCGTTTCTGATTTCTGTTTAAAAGCGGTGTGGTGTCCTAAAAATCATTTATTAAAAATTGCTGCTAAGCTGTAAAAATTCTATAATCATTCAGAAAAATACTTTAATGGTTTTTGGTCCTAATAAAAGTATATATATGCATGTCATGCATTTAGCATCATTTTTAGTTCAGTAGCTTGAGAAGTGCATCATTTCATGTGAGCATATTCTTGTTCTTCTGCATTTTCTTAAAAAGCATTTGCACCAAAAATAATTTATTGATGATTGTTGTATTGTCCTGCATGCGTGTGCGCGTTTAGGAGGTCAAGCTCCCGAAGACCCGATCGTCGACGTCCCCTTCGTTTTCCCTGGTTCCGACCAAGGCAAGTCCCCTTCGATCATATCATGAAGCCATTTTCGGTTATTTAGAAAATGTTTATTAGACTTGAAAATATGCATGCTAGTTTAAAGACGATAAATGCCGTATTTACTAGACTTAGATATTATGCCGAATAGGAAGGTAAGAAATATGGTAGGATTAAACCTAAGGTTAAAATATGGATTGCTCATATTTAAATACCTCGTTGTGGTAGGATAAATGCTTAAAAACCTTTATGCGGAATGATTCAATCATTTGTGTGAAATGAGAATATTGTTGAGAAAGGTTTGGGAAAGGGTGATTTAAAGGTAGCGCATCAAGGGTGATGCTTAGCAGGAAATGAATTTCCTCTTACCCCAAAAGCATTCTGACTAGGGAAATATTTTGTCGGTCGGTGCAGTGTGGCACCGTTTGAAAGCTGGGCTAAAATATCAACTCTCTCCTAGTCTAAGGACTGCTCATCCTATGATCCTATGAACTGAGCCATTATAGTACGACCTCGAGCCCCGGTATGGGACGGGCCCGATCGTTGGCCCTCGTGGTTGGCGGTCTTGTGGCGAAACATCGTCTGGGTGCGTAGCCTCTCGAGGGTAAGACGTACCCACTCTGCAGAGTTAAAACTGTGATGATAGCCGTGCTCGCGGTTATGAGCGTGCGAAGGGACTGATTATATGGTAGCTCCTTCATTTTAAAACCATTTTAGAAAAGGGTTTTGAACAAAGAATTTGAGATGAGTAAAGGATTTGAGAAGGATTTCGTTTGAGCTAGGTGCCACCGGCGATATTCCGAATTGGGTGACGGCCTATCGGAAAGTGTCGCGCGGAATGGACCTAGCCGGTTTGAGAAAGAAAATTGAGAAAGGATTTTGTTCTCGCTATGGCACTGAGGCCAAGTGGCGAGAACCGTTTGAGAAGAACCCAAAGCAAATGATGAGATTTAATGTTTCTAAATTGCTTTGCCAAAGCTAGGCTAATAAATGCATTTCCGTAAAATATCCTAAGCTCTCCTTGTACTAAACCATATTTGCATAATTCCGGACTTGCGAGTACAATTTGTACTCACTCTCTTTTTCTCCTCTCCCTTTTTAAAATTTTAACAGCTGGTCCATCTGAGTATGGCCCGCCTTCCGAGGAGGAGGACCCGGACTACGTCGAGGAGGAGTTTTCTGAGGAATACTTTGAAGACTAGGGTTGCGCGTTCCTACAGCCCTCGTGCCTGTGGGATGGATAAGTACCTAGATATTGTATTAGGCCTGTATATCCGTGTACTCTGTATTGCGGCCTGCGAGCTGTTGTATGTGCTTGTACTGGACTATGTTCCATTTGTAATAATATTATCGTTGGCACTGTTCCGTTTCTGTATATCTGTGTGTACTAGCCATGATCCTTGGGACTAGTACAGGTTTACGCAGGTGGAATCCGATCTTGTAAATCGGGTGCCGACAGTGACATAATTAATTCTCATGCATTCCAATATTTTATTTATAACTTGCCATTACCAATTCAATATGCATAAATAATTACTGACAATTATAATGGCAAATGCACACAAGGATTGCACATAAATAATTACAGATATTAAATAATGCTTCAAATTAAAAATTGGGTGCAAACTTCAGGTTCCAAGATGCTAAAGTGCCGAAAAATAAGTTTTCGGTACATGCAACAGAATATTAGGAAGGCATCGGAAAAACTTATAGTAATTTCCAAGTTTATAAGGGATTTTGATACCATTTTTCATTCTTCCGAAAAGACGAGTGCCAAATTCAAATTAGGGTGATTCTGCAAGAATGGGGGTTCCCTGCAACTTTTGGAATTTTCAGGGCTATTTCACAAATTTTCCGTGGCCCTTTCAATTTTTTTTTGAAAAATTTCGGTCCAATTTGGACCTTTCGGTAGTCGGGATGGGCCATGTAACGTGGGCCACAGGCCATACTGGGCTGCAAGCGGAAGGCCCAAAAACTTCACGGCGGCTAGGGTTTCCAACCCTAGCCGTCAGGGCAACAGCGGTGGCGGCGGCGCTATCCGCGGGCCGGATGCGTTTGTGGCAACCGCAGCGGCCAAGGCGCGGTGGGCGACGCGTCCAGCGGCGACGAATTTTTTTGAAAAATTTCGGTCCAATATGGACCTTTCGGTAGTCGGGATGGGCCAAGTAATGCGGGCCACAGGCCATACTGGGCTGCAAGCGGAAGGCCAAAAAACTTGAATTTGTGTGCACAGGCCGGATGCGTGGTCGGCGGCGGCGGCGGCCAAGGCGCAGCGGGCGCCGCGGCCAGCGGCGGCGTGTGCGGGCGCGGCAGGCACAGACCGTGGCAAATTTTATCAATCCATTAGGAAAAATTTACTGGAAATCCCAATCTGCAACGAAATTCAAGCACAAATTACAATCTACTAGGTAATCGATGTGCAAAACAATATCTTTGTCGTCGAAGTAGATGTAGATTGTTCTTCCTCGCGGATTAATCGGCACGTAAAGGAGCGAGTGTACTAATAACGTGTTAAAAAACATCGCTACCGTGTGTAGTCCGAGGTATGACATACACGAATAATCACAGAGAAAACAAAAAAACAGTGATATAGGGTGGAGCTTTTATTTATTAATTTTTAGATCTGTGCACAATAGGGGGGCTCCACTTCTTCTTATATAATATTAGTTAGGGTTTTGGATAGGTCCAATGTGTACGTGACCCACCGTGGGAGGGGGCGCCAGCCGGCCTTAGCCGCACACACGCCGCGCGCCGGTCCTAACCAGGCCGGGTTCCCCTCCAGATGGTTTCCAAACAATATGTACCAAACAAACAACTATAAAATTGAATTAATGGTATATGTATGAAAAGTTATGATGAGTGTTTCAGACCTTTCTTGTGACTCCCCCGTATACGACCGGATTGTCTGGCCCACGGGTGAACTTATTGGTGAATTCTAGCTAGAACCGACTCGGATAGAGAGGTTCCCATGGCTAGTGAATTTTCGATTACAGAGCTAGAACTACAACCTTGACAATGTAACACGATATGGCAACAACGTATATAGTCAGCAAGTTGCATAAGTGTACAAGCTGTCAAGCTCCTCATATGAGCATATTGCTGCCAAATGTTAAAAGTGTTAGAAATAGACAAGAGCATATCACGAAGTGGATCCAAGCCAAAAGAAACACAAGACAGATTTTAATGGGTAAAAACCTTTTCAAGCAGAAGGAAAAAATTCACGGACACCAGCCGAAAAAACTTCACTGTTTTAGAAGAGTTACAAAACATTGGGGATTACAATGTGATACTTTCCCGTACAGATGTACTCCATGACGCGGTATTTACAATGGCGACGACCTAGACTAAAACTCATAATTAGTATCCATAACGAAGCCCCGTTGTCCCTCTCAGTCTCGTGCTCTCAAACACCTGAATCTTGGCGACTAAATCGATGGTTGCTGTCGTCGAGATGGCACACAAAACATTTGTCTAGTAGAGCAAAAAGGAAATATTTTCTCATTTTTGGAAAAAAATATGTTGTCATATTTAATTCGCAGATAAAAGTGAATACTTTGTTTAATTACCATGTACCATGAAAACAACCCGAAGGTAGTGGGCGTGAGTCGACAAACAGAAATTCGTGCATGCCTAATCAAACGAAAAAAAAAAAAATGCATACCTAATCGAACAACTTAACGCCTTGGTCAAAATCCTCACAGACCTTAACATGCCGGGACACCTCCACCTTATCCACGGCTTTCCCCTGGCATTTCACGCTGGGCGGCTTGTGGAAGCACGGCTCCATGGAGACGGGGCGCACGCACGGTGTCTCCGGAACCTTGTGGTCATTCGCGGGCAGCAGCATCGTCGGCCGCAGCCCCGCGAGGCTGCTGCTCACGTACCCGAACGTGGACATCCCCGTCGTGAGCAGCACGTCGGAGAAGCTGAGCAGGTAGATCTCCGCCAGCGCCTTCTGGTTGTGCCACCGCTGCCCCGTCGTCTGATGCTCGTCGTGGCTCGACTGGAACACCCCCACCCGCTCGCCGCCCTTCGCCGCGTGCTCGTAGTACATGGACTTTATCCTCTCGTAGTAGTCGGCGTGCAGGGACGCGATCAAGATCGCCTTCGAGACGGCGGCTGCGGCGCCGCTTGTGTTGCCGGTGGCGTCGGTGTCCGGCAGTATGTGCTCCTGCCGGGAGCACTCGAGGATCTGCTTGTACATGTCGTCGACCGGGACGGAGGCCCAGCTGAACATCCTAACCTGCACACCGATCTTCTCTTTCGCCTGAGCCAGGTATGATTGGTAGTACCTCATGACCAAACCCCACACGGAGTTCGTAGGGTGTAACAAGTAGCGGCCAAGAAGATGGGACACGCTCTCCTTCGACGGGAACAGCTGCTTGACTTCGTCGTTGAACTCCGCGATCGAGTACAGCAGCGGCACGAAGTAGAGGTCGCTCTGGAGCAGCAGCCAGTGCACCTTGGCGAGCACGAGCTGGACGTCGTTGCAGTAGAACAGCCCGTCAGTGTAGTGGAGGCCGTGCGCCAGGTGCAAGTACACGTACGGCGCACTACAGGAATCCGCGACACTGTGGTCGGCCCAAATCCACAGTGTCGGCGGCCCAAAAACTGGCCGGCATAAGACATCCTATATCGGCGGTATATCTATAACCGCCGACATAGACCCTCCGCACCTCGCGCTCGCGTTAGGACTTAGAAATTTTTTGAACTCCCCATGCTCTATATCGGCGGTATATACAATACCGCCGACATAGCCCCTCTACACCACCCCTCTCCCAGACCGCGCGCGAAAATTCGAAATCTCGAGTGACCCTCTGTGTCGGCGGTATCTAATAAACCGCCGACACAGACCCTCATCCCCGCGCCCAGCAACGCGAGTTTAAACGGCCATGACGGCGCCGTCGCACCGTGGTCCCACTTGTTAGTGAGAGGCTAGTCACTGCCATGTGGGCCATAGAATACATGACATAGGCCTGGAGTCACCTATGTCGGCGGCTTACACAATGCCGCCGACATAGGGATATTAAAAAAACAGCATCATACACAAATTTTCTTAGAACATGAACTAAAGCTAATATCACTTTTACATGGGTATTTTGGTGTAAGCATGTGCTTTTTATTTCGATGGTTCGTGTGTAAATGGCTTGTCGATTGAATTTCTTACCATATGATAACGATCGATTTACCGCCTGTTTTTTTTGCACATCAGATATTGCAAGAGCACTGAAAAGTTTTCTTGGGCTTTTAGGATTTAGTATGATTTTTTTGTGTACATATAAGTCTCAATTGAACAACAGGTGTTGTCAAAATATTTTTCCGGTTCGAGTACCCCTTTGTATGTGAAAGGTGATCGATATCGATACCGGTAACCCAGCAATCGTTTTATGAAGCATCATGGCGTAAAAATGTAGCCATGCGAACACGGACATGTAGAATGTGTTAAGAGATGTTGTGTAAACTAAATTATATTGGCCAACTCAATTAAACCACTCCAGACAGGCGGTTATTTGTTTGTAAAAGAGTGTGGGGGAGTCTCTGTGTCGGCGGCCGTATAGAACGGCTGAGGAACAGAGGATGTATGTCCCAATTCCGATGGTTGAAGAACCGTACTTCTCGATACCGGCTGAGGTAGCACCTCCAGTTCAAGCGACTGTTGTTGCAACCCCTGCTGCGGATGCTGAGTCGTCTGGCATAATGGAGAATGAGCAGGCAATTCAAAGTCCTGCATTTTCTGAGACTCCTGCCCCAACGGTGCTCGAGCCTGATAATGGAGAATGAGCAGGCAATTAAAGTCCTGCAGTTTCTGAGACTTCTGCCCCAACGGTGCTCAAGTCTCAGGAACTGGAACAAGAAATTGTGCCAGAGAATCCACCACCACAACAGCTTCAAAAAGAAATAGAAAACGAGATGAATGTCAGAAGATCACAGAAATTGAGAGATTTCTGATGACTATGAAAGATATCTCAGTGAAGATATGCCCTCAGAGGGAGTTTCCTCTTGGAATGAGATACATAAGAAGTCCCAACTCTTATAAATGGCTTGACGCAGAAGATGAAATTAGACATATGAGTCTGAATTTAGTATGGGACTCAGAATAGATTCCAAAAGGAGCCAAGACAGTAGGTAGTTTCTTTTGTCTACAAGACTGAGAGACTCCAAAAGAAAAACAGAAACACAGAAAGACTTGTGAAGAACAGGCTTCACAGAAACAAGAAATTGACTATGGTGAAACCTTTTGTCGTTTTCACCAAAAGATACTTTTAGAATAATTGTGGCACTAGTTGCCTATCTTGATTCAGAATTGGATGAAATGGATGTCAAGACAGCATTCCAGTATGGAGAGCTGAAAGAAAATGAAAAGATGGGATGCCACCCAAAGAGATCCATTTATGGGTTGAAGCAAGCTTCTAGGTGTTAGTGCCTAAAAGTCTTGATAAGAATATCAGAATTTTTTTTTTTTATGATAGAAGAGGAGGTATATCTTCCTAAAGCTATGTGTAGATGACATTCTACTGGCTAGTAATGATGAGCATTCACTGCTAAAGACAAAGAAGTTTCTTGTCCTCGAATCATGATATGAAAGATGAGGGATAGACATCCTGTGTCCTAAGGATTCAAATCCACAGAGACAGAAACGAGAGCATACTAGAAAATATTCTCGAAAAGAAAACCATAGTATGCAAGCCTGTAATACAGCGTCTGCTCCAATAGTCAAGGGCGATAGATCAGATGAAAATGTCACAAGAACATGAGATAGATCAGATAAAAGTGACATGAGAACATGAGATAGATTAGATGGAATTAATTCCATATGCCTCAACGATCGGAGGCAAAATGTGTGCTCGACTATGCACTCGCCTTGACTTAGCATTTATGACCAGAATACTGAACAGATATCAGAAGAATCCAGGGATATCACTGGAGAATTGAAAACCTTTTGATCCTAGAAATGGACAAAAGACCTCATGATGACTTATGAAAAGATCGATGCCCTAGAGTTTCGGGCTATGAAGATGCAGACTGGACAGAGTGTAGAGACACTCAGAAGTCCACGTCTGAATATGTGCTTGCTCTAGCAGGAGCAGCCACATATATTAGAGAAAAGAGTTGCATATGATCAGTTGCTACATCGTCGACAATGTGCACTGAATCTTGTAGCTTATCATGAGGCAACCGGGCAGACAATGTGGCTAAAAGAAATTGTACCCAGATTAAGAATGGTTGACATTGCAGAGAAACCATTCAAGAAATACTGCGACAATGAGTCAGCAGTGTTTTATTATCACAATGATAAGTCAAGTGTGGCCGCCAGGCACATTGACGCCGAATCTCTATGTTGAGAGAGAGAGTAAATCCAGAATCAGACAATTGAGAATGAGCACATGATAGTTGAGAGGATGCTCGCGAATCCCCTCACTCAGGTTTTTCCACCCAGCGTGTTCAGAGAACACGTAGCCGGCAAATGGGGTTATAGGAAAAACCTACGATTCTGGATTTAGGGCTATTCGTACAACCGTCTCAAGAGGAAAAGAAAGGCATCATTTCTGAGATGGAGAGGTGTATTGTAGTCAATGAGTTCAGTGGCATGTAATTGGCCGTCTGCAACGCATTGGTCTCGATATATTGATCTGTCAAAGGATGGAGCATAGGAGTTACAGAAACAAGAGAAATTAAAAACAAGAGAAACCGAGATCAAGGGGGAGAATGTTGGATTGATCTCGGGCTTGGAAGGGAGACGTCCTGACTAAGTCCGAGCCCAAGACTAGGCCTTGATCGGAGGCCCAAAACCCCTAGGTTGTGGCCCCCTTTCACGCCCGCACCGGCATATAAAAGAAAGACATAGAGGGGCACGCGAACCAACGTTCGCTGTGACCTCCTCGCGACACCAGAGCGAAACCAGACACGATCGACGGGTGCGGGAAGTGAAGGGAACCGGCCGCAGTCACTAGCACCAACGCGCCACCACTGCATCACCGTCGTCGCCGCCGCCCCTGGGCTACCACCGCCGGCCATGGAGGACCGGTGAGCTCGATCCGCATGAAGGTACTCCCCTCTCCATCTCTTACTTACTCTTTCTCACTGCGATCCGAACCGAGAACACTACTTGAAACAAGCACAAAGGGTTAGAGGGCATGATCTAGATCCTATTTTATCTAACAGAGGTCGCTCTGGAGCAGCAGCCAGTGCACCTTGGCGAGCACGAGCTGGTCGTCGTTGCAGTAGAACAGCCCGTCAGTGTAGTGGAGGTCGTGCGCCAGGTGCAGGTACACGTACGGCGGCATCGACTGCACCGTCATGTTGGCCGGGTCGTTCGTGATCTTCTTCTTGCCGAGGAGGTTCCCGTACGACTGATCGGAGTGCACCCCGAGCTTGGACAGGTCGCCGACGGGGAAGTCCGGCGGGAGCGCCCACGTCGCACCGGGGAACGGCTCGCAGAACAGGTCGGTGAAGTCGTCGGTGGAGTGGACGAGGAGGACGCGGTCGGTGAGGAGCGCGTAGAGGAAGGTGCCGAGCAGCGACAGCATGCGGTTGCCGAGGCCATTGTAGGGGATCCAAACGATGTACCTGCACTCCATGTCCTCGCCCTCCATGCTGTGCCCGTTCTTGAGCTGCTCGACGGACTTGGCGTAGAGCGGTGTGCCGGGGCCGCACTTCTTGTGTCGCGCCTCGTAGTTGCGCAGCTTGTTCAGGAGGTAAGACGACGGCGCGTATGGAGAGTGCTTGTAGTACTGCGGGGACTCGTGCCGGCTCAGGCACGCATGCCGGTTGAAGCCGGGCGCGAGCAGGCCACCGAATAGCTCGTCAACGCTGGTTGTGCCGGTGGCATTTGGACGAGAGATGTTTAATGATCCTGAAATCACGAGATACATGACAAAACTTGTTAGTTTCAGGCTTTGTTTGGGTACTTGGACCAATCATGATCGGGTCTCAATGGATTGGTGGGGATTTTGAACTAATTCCCCACCAAACCCTAAGTACTCAGACATGAATTAACCATTTCCAAACAATTTTCATCATAAAGCCAATTTGCCTAGAAGACTTGGCGTTGAGGTGTTCACCCAAGGCTTGGAAGGGGTGATTTTACTGAGCCAGAGCAACAAAGCCGAAGGACGTGCGTGAATTTTTCATGGTCTGATACGACACTGAGGCCACCCTGGTCCATAGGGGCACAAATTAATGGTTTGCCAATTGGTGCAGCAGTGACCATCAGACACCGAGGAGATTCCTCTAAAGCGAGGCACGCCTAAGCTTGTCGATTAGTTTGAGTATTGATCGAGGAGAGCAATTGCTAAAAGTGTCTGTGGGCAGCGTCGTGAGTATTGCTTTGAGTAAGACTACCTTGCCTCCTTTGGACATCAGCTGGCCCGCCAGCCTGCCAAGCAATTGAAGATCTCAGGCATTGAGGCTGTTTCTGGACATTGATGTCGAGGTTGCTTTTGTTCTGGGCCTTGTAAAAAATGTTGAAGCCATTCATCACCAACCATTTTATACGATAGTGATCGGCAATAGATTGAAGCTCTTGTAGTATATCTTTTTTCTTTCCTATTTTATAGAAGATAGCCTCTTTCTCTTTATTCTCCTTCAAAATCTCTCTCTTCCACTATCGTGACACCCCTCCCCTACTTCTGCCCAGCATTATTCTAGTTGTTTGGAACAGCTAGATCCAAATTGACTAATCCCTTGGACCATATGCCCATTACCGTGCCATCCCTGTCATCGGGTGCTTCCCTAGGTTAAGTTTATTGGCCTACCGCCGTTGACGCACTTTGTTCCACCCTTGATCCTCCCATAAGACAAGTCGATATCAAGGATACCTAGATCTAAACACCGTCCCCTAGCTAGATCCGAACATCATCCATCTCTGTTTCCATCCACTGCCTTATTGTCTTCGTCCTTGGCTTTAGAGGCAAGTATAGGTTTCTTTCCCAACCCCACAACCATGATGCTTGGTTCCTCCATCCACAAGTTTGGGTCATGGTCGGGTTCCGGCCGATGTTTTCAACAAAGTAGTGAGACTCCAATATTATCTAACGGTAGTGAGATTTCTAGAATTCTGGCATGCAGGGGGCATAAGGTTTTTTGTTGATAGCAAGGTAGCAAGGTCTATGGTTGTGCATCCTCCATCCGAGTTTCTTCGAGCAAGGTGAGAGAGAGAGAGAGAGAGAGAGAGAGAGAGAGAGAGAGAGAGAGAGGAGAGTAGTATGTAGGAAAAACGAGTGAATGAAATACAACTTTGAAGGTCATCTTTTTCAACCGATGGAAAAGGTAATCGATCGTGTTGATTTTGATGCAAATCAAACGCTCCACATATACATATACATGGTAGTATTGTAGTAAGTTTCGCATTAATTTTTCCCTCGTACCTAAAATTTTTTTCTGCTCCAATGAAAATCCCTTTTTACTTTGCTTGAAAAAAAGACCCTTGCCGAGCCAGATATGTTGTGCTTAGGCCTAGTTTTGTTTAATTGAAAAAACCGGGCTAATCTACACCAGGACATCGTGCTTGTTGTGTAATTAACTCATTATTTGGTCTATAATATTTGTACATTGTAGAGCTCCAAACATATCGATTAATTGCTAATTAGCTACGACTATAAAAGTTTACAAACCTCCAAACCAGTGTAAATATGCACGACGTGGTTTTCGCACATCCACACCACGCATACATACACTAGTGTTTTGTAGATATATAATCAACCGCTAGAGGAAACGCAAATGACAAGAAAAATTAACTGGAGTGCCTTCAATCCAGACGACTGTGCACGTACGCTTGTCCCTCGGGCTTGCTTGTTGGCGAACGCACGTCGAGGCACGGTCGTTTGGGTTCTAACAAAATCGAAAATTAAGTACCTGATCTATCCAAAGCGGTGAGCTTAGCGGCGTTCTGCCAGACCGCGGACGCGGCGCCCGCCCGCCCGCCGAGGAAGAAAACGAGGAACGGCAGCGTCAGCAGGCAGGCGATGAGCACCGAGCCAGCCCTGCCCCAGCTCTCCTCCTTCCCCCTCGCCGTCGCCGGCGGCCACGCCTCTGCCTCTGGATCGTCCAGTTTTCTCTTTCCCCTGGAGGCACCCATTGCCGCCCCCACCCTTCTCAAACTGCATGAGCTAGCGACCTAGCGGGTCGCAACTCGCAAAATGGCAATGCAAGAAGGTCTTAATTATTAGGTTTGCAGCGGTTAGCAAGCTTGCTTTGGGAACAAAGTGCTACACGTTTGACTACTTTGCGTGTCGATTTGATGCACGTACGTACGCTTCCGTTTGACTTGCGTAGTGGTGCCCCGTTCCACCATGTGATAAGGCCGTTGCCCGTTGGGAATGGAGCTAACGATTCCGTTCAGTGGCTTGTGTGGCACTGTGGCCGTGTGGTGACGTCGCCACCATGCATGCGATATGCGTAGAGTACTGGACTGACATTTCTTTCTCTCGTAGTGTGCAGCTCGTTGTCAAGCCCACTCATAAGGCGGGAATGCCGTTCTTGATGCATGGGCTGATCAAAATTCAGAAGAACGCGGTCACTACAGGAATCGATACCATTGTCGATGGCAAAAACCGACGACACAGGCCAAAATCCCGTCAACAAAGCCTAATGTTGGCGGCTGGCCGACAACACTACATCGATGACAAAGCCACATTTTGTCGGCGGCCTACTAAAATCCCCACTACTAGAGAACGGACCATCTATCCCGGCACATCAATCCCGGTAATCTACAAACCCGGATTGATAGTGGCATCAGTCCCGGTTCATGGCTACTAGGCTAAAAGCACGATTTTTCGTCCACATTAGTCCTGGTTTATGTTACAAATCGGGATAGAAAAGCGTTTTGAAAAACAGGTACATGCCAGCTGGCATGGGCACGAATTAGTCCCGGTTCGTAACACGAACCGGGACTAAAGCCTCGTTTCAGCATAGTTCAAAAGGAATGCATATCCTAGTCTAGTAAATACGCGTGGCTGGGTGGGTTGGTTAGATGGGTGAGTGCGGAGTCCAGTGGTAACAGGAGGTTCCAGGTTCGAGTCTTGAGTTGGGACTAAAGGCCTATGACCTTCAGTCTCTAGAAGTTATCCCGGTTTGTCAACCGGGACTAAAGCCAGTTGCCAACCGGGACTAAAGGCCCTTTCCGTGGTAGTGCCCGACGACACATAGACATTTAGGGGAGAGTCGCGCAGGCCACCCTGGACCAATCTTTTTAGTCGGCGTATAAGAGGCTACCGACATAGATCCCCAGCTGTGTCGGCGGCCAATAGCCAGGCCACCCACATAGCCCCTTGCATCCTCGTTGGCAGTTGCCTGCCCCCAACCACTGTGTCGTCGGCATGTGAGAGGCCACCAAGACAAATCCCACGCTGTGTCGGCGGCCTAGCTGCTGGCCGCCCACATAGCCCCTTGCATCCTTGCTGGCAGTTGCCTGCCCCAACATATGTGTTGTCGGCATGTGAGAGGCTGCCTACACTGACCCCAAGCAGTGTCGACGGCCTAGATACTAGCCACCCACACAGCCCTTGCACCCTAGATGGTAGTTGCCTGCCCCCACACCTTTGTCGTCAACATGTTTAAGGCCGCCGACTTTGTCTTTGTTCCAGCAATAAAGATTGCTGGTAATTTATATAAAATGTCAATTTCAATCTGAAAAAAAATCTCATAGCAGAATTACAATACACAATTTCTCTGACAATATGCACACATACATATGTGCTCGCCACCACAATTTCAACCACATACACATTCACACCATTTGAAAACAACCAAATGACCAATAATACACCAAAATGTCCCAATCCATCCCATAGTGGCACAATTGGCAACCATATGGTCCAAAGAGCCACATACAAGTCCACAATAGTGCAAAGTCACATTCGAGTCCTAATATTGCAGAAGTCTAGAATAAGCGACAAATTACATGCTAATGGTTCTGCGAACCATGGTAGGGAGGCTTGGCCCCAAAGAAATTGTCGGCCATTCTCTCGGCGAGCTGATCAACGCCCGACCGTCTGGCACTAGAATCGCCCCCTGCTGAGCATTCATTGCAGGTGCGGCTGATCCAGACACCTGCAAGATTAGAGGACACCACAAATTTCGAAACATATGTGCATGTGAATCGTAAAGTGTGAAATCCTGAAAAACTAGTATTACCCCTAGAGAAGGCACCTGTGGAGCGAGGAACTGTATCTAGGGGATCTGTGTCGGCAGCCGAGGATTAATTGGGACTGTCAAATTGTGTCAGTGGGACCCCCGGGTTCTATGTGAAGACGTACTTTGGCGGAGGTGGCATTAGCGGCTGGGGGGATGCCTCCCCGCCCGGCGACCTCTGGGTGGACACATGATAAGTTAGCACGTGAAATGAGTAAGTACAACGTATGCACGTAAGTACGACCTCTGTGCGGACTCATGATAAGTTAGCTCATGAAATGGGCGGGGCGGGGCGGGGCGGCGGGGGCGGCGGGGGGCAGGGGAGAGAGAGGCGGCGGCGGCTCGGGGTGGCGCGGGCTGAAGGCGGCGCCGCGCGGAGGGCGGAGGCGGCGGGCGGCGGCATCAGGTCTCGGAGAAAGGAGGCGGCGAGCAGCGGCGTTGGTGCGAGTTGGAGTCAATAATTGAGCTCGACACTTCTTTTAATGCGAGTTGGAGTCAATAATTGGACCAATTCGGGCAATTCGTGGGCTCAACCCCAACACTGTGTCGTCGGCCATCCATTCACCGCCGGTGTATGCCATAGCAATGTCATCGGCCTCTCATAAGCCGCCGACACAGGTCCCCCTGTGTCGGCCGCAACCTCACAACCACCGACAATCCACATATCCCTCCCCCCCCCGGCCCGACGTTTTCCACTGCCAGCCAATTACCGCTCGGTGCAAGCTTTCGTATATGCACTGTGACCACACGTGGACATATCAAAATGATATAATTCATTACATGATCCTCCTTCACCGAGCATTCCATTGTCAGTGCACGTTCCTCTGAAACATATCGATCGGCTTCACTTGCACCAGACACGTCGTAGTTTCATCTGAACATGTACCTATCGGCCTACGACTTACTGTCGGCCGAACAAGGAGCATGCTATGATATCCTAAGTGTTGCTCACCCTTAGAATCCCAGAACGCCCCTACGTGGTTGGAGAATGAGACGTCGTCGAACCCCGGCAAAGATATCGGTCCCGCGGGGCGGGGGAGAACACTTGTGTCCTCAACTAATGAAAGACCGTCGACACATGTACTACCTGTGTCGTCGGCCCTTTCATTGCCGCCGACATATGTCCAACTATGTCGTCGACAGACGCCTAGCCACCGACACAAGTGCAACCCTGCCCTGTGTGTATTAAAATTTTCACACTAGTCCCACATAGCAGAGAATAACCGCGTCTACCATGTGGGCCTTGGTGGAACTGCCGGTTTGGCTAAACAAGTTTTGTCCGAAGACATATTATCTGTGTCCTCTCCCAGAGACCCGACGATACATATAATATGACCGCGGACAAAACTTGTCTGGCGAGAACCGAATTTCAAAATTCCGAAAGCGGGTGCTCGGCAGCACAAGATACGTCGACGGCTTTGGAATGGCCGACGACACTGGTGTCCTCAGTCTGAGTCCGTAGTCGGTTTATTTTCTAGCCGCCGACACAGACTGTCTTTGGCTATTTGGCCGCCGACACAGAAATTGTTTCCTGTAGTGTGGCCGGCTCCATATTAGTGCTGGGAGTCTAGGATGGGCCATCCGGGCTGGTCCAGGCATGACATGAAAAAGGTGGCCCGAAGCACAGCACGGCACGAAAAAAGATTGGGCCAGGCCAGCATGACCCGAATGGCGTGCCGTGCCCGGCTTGGAAACTAGGCACGACAGGTCTCCCAGTCCAGCCCGACTGTCTAGGCCATGCTTGAGCCAGCCTGGGCCGAAATGAGGCACGAGTCAGTAATTTACGTTTTTCGTGGTCTTTCGTTACTCGGATGAATTTCTGTTCAACATGAAAATTATATATAATTTTGAGACACATCTTTTATTTTAGACAGCTTGTTCATTTGAGTATCCTATGATTTTATAAAAATTATTTTCTTCTCTCCCTGCTTTAGGGCTGACGGCACCGTCCTCGGTAAATTGCCATTTTCGAGATCTTCTGTTGCTCGGATGAATTTCCGTTGAACATAAAAGTTGTAGATAGTTTTGAGACCCATCCTTTTCTTGTAGATAACTTTTTTATTTGAACAACATATGAATTTCAAAAAAATCATTTTGCATACTGTTTTGTCACATGTGCCATGCTGGGGCCAGCCTGGCCCGAGGCCGGCCTGATGTGCTTTTGGGCCATGCCGGGCCTAAATTTTGGCACTCCGTGTCGGAATGGCCCGGTTTGCACCGACCTGAGGCACGACAGGCCCGAGCCAGGTCGGCAGGACACGGCCCAACTCCCACAACTACTCCATATGATTTGTTGTGTGCTAGGCTACAATCCTCAACAAATTACATTCCTTTAGGTAAAGGCATAGTTATGATCTCGACGTCCAACCCAGACATATACGACTAACACAAAATTATCCAGACATGCAAAATGTGAAACCTGTAAGTAGATTGTCCAAGGCTATCTATCGCGTTTTTCACGACTTTGGAGTGAGGTAAAAAAAATTATGAAAGCTATTGTGGGCTATCACAACAACTATCGTATATAGCTTTTTAATATAATTCCTTAAAAAGATATGAAATATTTGTACATTATTAATTACATTCAACTAAAAAATTTAAATGTTTTAGCAATTAAATATATATCAATATGATTGTCATTGGTGTGTATTAAATGCCTGCAATATATTCTTATGAACTTGTCGATGGGTAGCTAACCGGGGGTTATCGTCGGCAATGAATATATATGGGGCGATGCACAAAATCTAAACTCGATGATAGCACAAGACAATTAGTCTTTTTTATATAGGTTCAGGCCCTCATGGTGGAGGTAATACCCTAGTCCTGTGCTCTGGGATTATATGGGGTATATGTGTACAAGATGATCGAGAGATCTCTCGTATGTTGTGTTCTCGGTCTTAAGTTGTGTTATGAGGCGAGGGTATTGGATTGGATGCTGAACTATGGCTCCCTACCCCCTTTATATAGTGGCGGGGGTGGGGTTACAAGGAGGATTCCTGGTCGGTTACGAGGTAGGATTTCTATCTCTATCCTCTAACCAAATATGCAAGTCCTTCTTCCTCGCATACGGAGTCGTAGAATGTACTTGATAAGGTAAAAACCCATGGACTCCTGTAGCATGTACATGTAGGATTTAGAGAGTATCTGAATGAAAAAGCAATCAATCGGATGTAAGGTCCGACTGCTTTATTTAGATAATTTTTATGCTTTTGCTACTTTTTCTTTTTTGATCTTCAATTCCTCTAAGTAATCTTCCTTTTGTTATGCACTCAGCCAGACTAGTCTAATCTCCGGGCGTCGGGAATTAGCTCATGGCTCTTTTCCCAAGCATGCGTATCGAGTGACTAGAGTTCACCGTTTGTGGGTCAGAGCTTCACTACTCGGAATAACCACTCAGATTCATTTGTAATCATTAAGAGAAAGAAACAAAAAGTGCACGCAAGTGCACCTATTAGGTGTAGCACCCGACTTACTGCTTAGTTGGAGGCCGACTAAGTACCAAGTCAAGAAACAATCTAGATTTATATAAAAAGATTATGGTAATTAGAACTTAGCTCTGGTGTAGGCGTAGGCGAATAGCCGAGCCGTAGACTAAGGTACTTGTCGTGCAAGTGTAGGCGTATGCCAAGTAGCTTGTCGCCGAGTCGTAAACATGGAGGTGTAGGCATGTAGCCGTACCGGTCGCTCGTGGCGCGCAATGGTGTACAGCCGAGCTGGAGACTTGGGACGCTCATGGCGCGGGCGTAGGTGTGTCGCCGAACCGTAGACTTGGAAGCATAGGCATGTAGCCGTACCGGAGTCTCGTGGCGCGTAATGGCGTTCAGCCGAGCCATAACTTGAGCGCATATGGCCCGAGTGTAAGCTCGTAGCCGAGTATCTTGTCATCGAACCGTAGGCTTGGAAGCGTAGGCATGTAGCCGTACCGGGTGCTCGCGGCGCACGATGGCGTACAGTCGAGCTGGAGACTTGGGCGCTCATGGCGCAGGCGTCGGCGTGTCGCCAAGCCTTAGACTTGGAGGCGTAGGCGTGTAGCTGAGTGGCTTGTCGCCGAGCCGTAGACTTGGAGCCGTAGGTGTGTAGCCTTACTAGGCGCTCATGGTGCGCGATGCGTACAGCCGATCTGAATACTTGAGCGCTCATGGCGCGGGTGTAGGCGTGTCGCCGAGCCGTAAACTTGGAAGCGTGGGTATGTAGCCGTACCGGGCGCGCGATGGCGTACAGCCGAGCTATAAACTTGAGCACTCGTGGCACGGGCGAAAGCTCGTAGCCGAGTAGCTTGTCCCCGAGTCGTAGACATGGAGGCGAAGGCATGTAGCCGAACCGGTCGCTCGTAGCGCGCAATGGCATACAGCCGAGCTGGAGACTTGAGCGCTCATGACGCGGGCATAGGCGTGTCGCCGAGTAGCGTGTCGTCGAACCGTAGACTTGGAAGCATAGGCGTGTTGCCGAGTGGCGTGTTGCCGAGCCGTAGACTTGGTGGCGTTGGCGTGTAGCCGAGTAGCTTGTCGCCGAGCTGTAGACTTAGAGTCATAGACGTGTAGCCGAATAGCTTGTCGACGAGCTGTAGGCTTGGAAGCGTAGGCATGTAGCCGTACCGGGCGCTCATGGCGCGAATGGCGTACAGCCGCGTTGTATACTTAGTGGCGTAGGCGTTTAGCCGAGTGGTGGAAGTAGTCGTTCAAGTCTCGATCAACACCGAGCAACACACGCCGAGGATGGCGTCGAACAGCACATGCTTGCCGAGGTCTCGGCGGTGGTCGGCGAAATCGACCGTAGTCGTAAACGATCTCCATGTGGTTGGTGTAGCTTATCGAAAGTCGATGAAAGTCCTCGCTGATTTTTAACGTTCCACGAGATATGGCATGATCAATCCTCGCGCCGTGGCCGGCACCGACGAGTTTTACGAGCTCGCCGAAATTAGCGACCTCTCTGCGCAGTCTGTATTCAAAAAGGCGTCGTGGTCGTATCCGAAGTAGGATTCTGACGTTCTTTGATTCGTTGGAAAGATAACGAGACAAGTTTTCCAACTCATCTTATATCGACCAGAAACTCCTTCTGAGTCAACGGGAAATCACGATACAATTTCCGTCTAGATTCTGAGCGAAAATAGATCGCATCTTCTTCTCACGCTCGCCTCGTGGGTGATGAAGCCGGCGTCGCACGATGGTCACCATGATCGTCGAGTCCGAGTGATTTGCTGCTGATGACGGTCACCACCCGAGATTCGTTCTCCATCGGAACATCACCGTATCCGAGTCGGAAATTAAGCCCCCGGCGCACTACTCATCGGTAGGCAACGGTTGCGTCCCCCAACACGACCGGGAGTCCGAGTGAAGCGCTGCTGAATTCTCTCCCGGATTCGATCTTGTCCGAGTACGAAAAAGGCGTTGTTGAAGTTATTGGTTGAGTTCTCATCGTATCCGAGTCTGGAATTGAGCCCCCGGTACACCACTCGGGAACAGGTGACAACGACGTTTCTCGACCCAAACGAAAGTCCAGACGAAGCGATGTCGATGTTCTGCACAGACTAGATCGGATCCGAGTCCGAAAGAAGTGTTGGTCGTCGATTGTTTGGAGAAGCTCCTTACTGATCCTTGATGTCATTAGAGGTGTGCCACGGCCTATTCGCACGCCACAGCCTCCGCATATGGGACTTACAAGCTCGCCGAGATTCGCGACCTTACTGCGCGGACGTCCCGGATACATCCGAACTCCGTTTTAGGCATTCTTGGGCTTCACGGAAAGCTGACGAAATTATCTTTTCAACATATCTAGTCTCATCCTGAAATTTCTTCTAGATCAACGGGAATTGAAGAAACAAGATCGCGTCCAGAATCTGTCTTCGAGCCGTCGCCGTATCTGAGTCGGGAATTGAGCCGCTGGCGTACCACTCATGAGTAGATGGCCGTGGCGTTCCCCAACCCGAGCGGGAGGCATTGTTATAATTCCTTCTAGATTGGATCTGATCCGAATCCGAGAGGTGGAGTCGTCGAGGTCGTTGCTAATGCAGTCGACTCCCGAAGCGGTAAGCCTGGCTGAGACGACGGCGACTACGGTGATCAATGCTATTGAGCTTGACAAGATTGATCTTGACGCTGCCCCTACCTGGCGCGCCAACTGTAGACGGGTAGCTAACTAGGGTTTATCGTCGGCAATGAATATATATTGGGCGATTCACAAGATCCAAACTCTGATGCACAAGATCCAAACTCGAAGGTAGCACAAGACAGGGGTCTTTCTTATACAGGTTTAGGCCCTCATGGTGGAGGTAATACCCTAGTCCTGTCTTCTGGGATTATATGGGTATATGTGTACAAGATTATATGGGTACATGTGTATAAGATGATCGAGAAATCTCTCGTGTGTTGTGTTCTCGGCCTCAAGTTGTGTTATGAGGCGAGGGTATTGGATTGGATGCTGAACTATGGCCCTTTACCCCTTTTATATAGTGGAGGGGTGGGGTTACAAGGAGGAGTTCTGATTGGTTACGAGGTAGGATTCCTATCTCTATCCTCTATCGGTTACCAGGTAGGATTCCTATCTCTATCGTCTAACCAAATATGTAGTTATTCGAGATTACAGTCGTATCTTCCCTATTAATTAGGGATAAACTTCTATGTTACCGGTCAAGCTTTCTAGAGTCCGAGTGGTACACGTTCTTATCCACCTGACTTATTCCATCCTCTGTCGGGTGGTGTGGGTACCCGGGGTGTATGTTATCCACAAAATTTTTTTAATGGTATCACCTTTTGAGGTTAGATATTATAAAAATAACAAAACACAATTGATGGTTAGAGTTTTAAAGAAAATAAAAAATAGCATAATGGTGATGCAGTAATTACAAAAGTAATGGAAATAGTGGTTAAATTAGCGGTTGTAGCAACCAAAGTAATGTTTGCATCATTTTAGTGCTTAGCATAGAAACCTGATTGACCGTAGTTTAAGTAGGACCTCATTTCTATTGCCTCTCCACTTTTTTTATATATTTTTTTCCTTTTGTGTAAGCGTACATCCGGTGTTAGTTGTCTGTGATACGTGTGTGTATATTTCTTTTTATATATCTGCTTTAATTTTTTTGTTGTCGACTCCAGGTCGATGAGTCGGAGCCTTTCCTTTGTACTGTGCGGACCAGGGTGTTGCTTCGCGCAGTCCAAGGCTGGGACAAGGCCTCTCACAGCCTAGGTCTGGCCCGGGCCTGGGGCAATGCCTCGTGTAGCCTTAGCAAGTTTTTAGGAGACCGAGAGGCCATGCCTCCCACGGTCTTGGGCCGGGGCAATGCATCGCACGGTCTTAGCAAGTTTAGGAGACCAGGGCTATGCCCCGTGTTGGACATAAAAAAAAATCCAACGACGCCGATTGGCTCCTAATCCTGATTAATAATTTAATATTAATTTTTCATGGATTAATTTGCCTTGGAACCGATTTGGCTCAAATCTGGTCCGAAATCAGCAAACTCTAATTGGACACTTAAAAACTGGTTAAGGGGGCAAACCATGGGGGAATCAACAGGAGAGGACAAGAAACCAGAAGCCGGGGACTATCGAAAAAAAAGAAAAGGTAAGGGGAGGGGTGTCGCCCCGCTCCCTCGGTCTCTCCCCTCTCTCCTTCTCTTTCTCTCTACATAGGCAAGGGGGGCAGCGCCCCTTCTCCTCCTCATGGCCGGGGCGGCCGGCATGCCGCCCCCTTCACTCCCTCGCACCGGTGGTGCTCAGCGTTGCCTTCTCTCCTCTCCTCCGCGCCCGGGACTCCCTCTGACCAGATCTGGCGCCGGCGCGCCGCCTCGTCCTCCTCCGCGCCAGCCGCGGCGTCGCCCCTGCCCTCCACGTGCCTGTGGCGGCGGTGCGAGCATCCTCCGCATCAACAGGCTGCCGGCGCCGTCCTTCTCTCTCCACGCGCCCGCTGTGGCGGCGCTCCTGCTCCTCCGAGCCAGCGCCGGCAGCCCTGCTCCTTCACACGCGCGGTGCCGGCGTGCCTCTCCCATCTCCTTCCTTGACTCGGCGTACGCGGCGCCCGATCCTTCCTTCTCCCCGACCGAATACAGCGAACGGCGGCGGCGCGTCTCCTCGGCGCGGCCACCCTGCACACCAACGACGCCCTTCGCGGCCTTTCTACGCCAGGCACGGCCCCGATCTGTACCTCCTCCCGCGGAGACAGCGGCCCGGCGATGGCCGACGGTGCTCCTCCACCTCGGCAGGCCGGCGACTCATCTACAGGCGGCGCCTCGGCTCGTCTTCCTCGCACGCGGCATGGTGGTCTGACGAGATGGCAACGGTGCCCCGGCGTGTCTCCTCCTTCCCTCAGTGGACAGTGGCCATCATCACTAAGGTCCCGCCGATCTCTTCCCCTCGGCGGCACTCCGGTTAGACCCAGCATCGGCGGCGCCCAAGACAGCACTTCCACGGCCATGGCGCCGCCCATCGTCCTGCACTCGGTTCTTCCTCGGCATGACGGCGATGGCGACCGTGTCTTCCGTTTCTTCGCTCCCGCGGTGACTCGGCAGTGCTGCGCTCCTCCCCTACACGTCCGACGGGGTGGCGGCGTGCCCTCGGCCTTGGTTTCCATAGCAAGAGAGGCGCCAGCGGCGCGCGTCCCTCATCTTCTACACGCCAGGCATACTGACCCTGGCATTTGAGGATAACAGTCCGACGTCGACTCCTCCATTCCATCTGGGCGGAGGCGCGGACCTCCTATGACCGGCGCCCTCCCCTCCACGAGCGGTGGTGCGGCGTCTGCTTCTTCTACAGCCAGTTTGGTACGACGGTGACTTCGACTCTACGACTACGTTCACGGCAGCGACAGCCTTCTTTTCCATGCGCTGGCGGCAGCATTAGTAACGGCAGCAACAGTTTGGTCTTTGCATGGCATGACTTGGTGACACACTACTTCCTCACGCTGGCAGTAGCACGAGTGCCCGTCCTCTTCAAACTCGGACGCGTAGCAATAACGACCTGACATGCTTCTAAGGCGACGGCCCAGCGCGGCCCTCTTCCTTCGTTAGCTCCCATGCTAGCCTCGTCCGTCAAGTTTCATTAGCGGAATGCCCTTCCGTTTGGGGAAATCGAGGATCACTCGACAACGATTCTCTCGACGACCACAAGAGTCGTTTAATGACCACAAGTTCAAGCGACACGAGCGGGCATAGAAAATGTCAATGGCTATGATAGGCATTACACAGGCCCCGCTACCCCATGTATTATGTCGTCGCCACCTCAACTCCATCCACCAATCGCACGGTGAACCACAAGACGAAGAGAAGAAGAAGAAGACAGCTCTGCAGCTTAATCGGAGATGTTCCACGTATCCACGCGCGGATGTAATTAGTAGGGTGTACTTCCGAGATCCCGGAATATAAGAATATCACAATCGTCAACCAAGATGGCCAACACGGAGCGCAAAACTATGAGAACCTATATTTCATAAACAATTAATGGAATATCGACGTTCCCTCTATCTTTTGTGTATGTTTGAAAAATACACTGGTATGTCCGCAAATGCGTTCTCCCACGTGTCTTGTTACAGAATTTGTGTGCGTCACACCTCGCGGAACCAAATCCTCTGACTTAGCTCTGGCTACATTATAAATTGAAACCCTCATATAAAATAGGAATTGTCACATTACACATGACACAATTCACGACACGAATATTACATATGATATTAATATTGTAATCAATACATCAATAACTTCAAAAAAGTTCAAAAGGTTGAATAATCATTCGCCTATCCAATCAACCTCCCTCTTTGTATTAAACGTGTCCATAGCAACATCATCCATTTATCTTCTCAATCTAGCATGAAAAATTAGAATTATTAATTAATCACTCCATTACAAAAAAAAGTCACACTATCAAAATAATATAATACATAAAAAACATCTTACTAAAGTTATGGGCCATGCAATATGTGATCCAACTGCATGAGCCAACAATTTGTAAGCTCCGAGGGGTCTTATCAATTCTTCATATTTATTTATTGCAGCAACTACATTCACCAACCAAAATTTATTTCCTAGCGGGACTTCGTTATGTGTAGTTTTTGGATCACAGCTCACAATTTAAGCAATGGCCACATCCTTACTTGCTTTCTTGGAACTCTTCAGAAACACTATAGTGCCGGTCTAATTAAAATATATACATACATAGACACATGATTAGCAAAATAATATAAAACTTGTAAGAAAAAATGCATTCATCATATAAACAAATACTTATACGTACCATTAACAATTTAGACTTCAAACAATTAATTCGATTACGTTTTTAAACATCATTATGATAATAAAGGGTCAAACTATTAGACATGAACATTAAGATACCAAAAATCCAATCGGACAAGCAAAAATATAATTGTAAATAAAATCTTACATTGCCAATAGACAATCGATCATTTGAGCAATATGAAGTAGCTTCCTTATTAACCACTTGATGTGTTCGTTGATTTGATAAAACAAACAATTAGATCAATCATAAACATTTGTTGATGATAGATGTCGATGACACTCACCTTGCTTTCAGTAGTATGCTTGTTTAGGCTTGTCTTTGTACAATCATTATCATGACTTTCTCTATCCTAACATCTAAAAATAGCAAACGTTCAAACAAAGAATAATAAGGGAGAAATAATGATAAATTTGTTTGCATGATATAATCATCGTTTACTAACCTGATATGCACTATAATTTTTCTTTCCTTGTTGCAATACTTTATCTAAAATAGAACGCGTTTCTAATGGTTTGAAGTTGCCATGTTGAATATCATTTTCATGGTCAACCTCCCCAAATGCTTGTGTAGAACAGTGGCCACCGTATACTCTCTATGAATAAAAAAATAAAGGGAGAGTTGCATCATACTTATTTAACAAAAAAATCAATAAACTTTTTAAGACATTATTGTGCGCCATTGATACACACTTTTCTTTTCAAATGTTGTCCATCAACAAAATGATCTCGAGGTGCCGATGCCAATTCTATTTTTTCCTGTAGAACCAATTACAAAATGTTACAAATTAAATGATAGATAAGAAAGTGTTTTGGAATTACCTGATCTTTTTGTTTCCTTTCCAAGTCGATGATCCTTTTTTCATGCATCTCAAGCCTATAAGACAAAAGTTCATCACTTTGTGCTTGCTCCATCGTAGTGAGTTTTATGTCCTTAAAGCGACTCGAGGTTGAGAGATCAAGCATATGTTTGGGATTCGAAAGTAATCCCAATCCATGCAGATGTCCAGGTTTATCGTCTCCTAAAATCTTATTCAAAGCATCTCCTCTCCATGCAGTTTTTCCGCAACTAGTATCTGCTAAATTTGGCTGCTCTTCTAAGAGTGTCTTCAAGTCTCCCTAAAGTATGAACAATTAATTAACGCAAAATAAAGCTTTATATAAGGAGGAATTATTCAAAGCAGAATACATACCACATGGTCATTCATATCCTTCTCGCTTTTGTGCTGATGGGTATGAATATATAAAACAGCCCTATGTGGGTTCTTCTTTTCAGGATCTTTTAGTCTCTATAAAATATATATTGAATTAAGCATATAGTCCCTATATGACATTTGAATAGAAAAATAAATCCTATAAGAGATGCAAAATTTATACCAATTCTTCCCTGTTTCTTGCAAAGCTCTTAGATCCTGCTGTGTGCATTGACTTTTTGTTAGCACAATTCTTTTTATTTTGCTCACTTATCTCCTGTCATGCAATCACAAGTCAAGTTTTTTACTTTAATAATTTGTTGAAATGAAAATCATTTAAAGTAACACTTGAATAGATGATTCGATAATGTCCATATACCTTTGCTTTCTTACTCATCCAATTATTTACCAAAGCATTCCACTGGTCTACAGCCACACCAACTGGAACATTGTTGTAGTTAAATTCCTTGCTCTTATGTTCATCAAAATGAAGAGATTTCAAGTTTGACTTGTGTTGCCTCCATTTTTCTCCAATACTTTTTAGTATGAACTTCTCCATGCGAGAATTATAAAGGAATCTCATCTGCATATAAAAGAAAAATAATGAGCTACGAACAACAATAATACGAATAGAGGAATTACCATTTACCTTGACTTGTTCAAGTATATTCTTTTTATTTTTATATTCATTGCTATTTTTTTTCTTTATGGCCAATAAGTTTTCTCCAATCACTATAACTCAAACTGCATAGGCATCCATTCCTAGCAACGATTCCAAGAAATTTTCCTAAAAGTCCAGCTTCTGGACCAATAGCCTGATTGAGCTCATTGCATGCAACCACAATTCGAGTCCCTTTTGGAAGATTCCAAACATCCTTAAGCTTTGTTTTTCCACGTTTTCCTTTTTCTTCATTTTCAGCTTTTACATGCAGGGCAATAAAAAGATATCAATAAGCGAAGAAACATATTTTATTAT
>SPJY01007910.1:3595498-3618794 GCA_005191435.1 Raddia distichophylla | reverse complement strand
GGATGCACTTCTTATTAAGTCATGATAGATTGCGGAATAAATGTTGTGCAATTCCTCTGGATGGAGTATATATAGTACAGGAGATGGGCCGACCCCAAGGGCCAAATATACTCTAACACCCCCCGCAGTCTAGACGACACTAAGCGGTTTAGAATGATACAAAGCAAACACACACTCCCCCAGAGTCAAAACAAAGTGACCATCAAACAAAGTGACCATCACTCCCCTGCAGTCGGATCGGCAGTAGCACGGGCGTTCAGGCTAGACCGAAACTCGGTGAATACTGAAGTAGGCAGCCCCTTGATGAAGATGTCGGGGTACTGCGATGATGTCGGGACATGGAGAACCCAAAATTGCCCGAGGGGCAACGCGCTCGTGAACAAAATACAAGTCGATCTCAACATGTTTCGTACGCTGGTGTTGCACTGGGTTGGTGGAGAGATAGACCGCGCTGACGTTGTCGTAGTAG
This sequence comes from Raddia distichophylla, assembly GCA_005191435.1. NCBI lineage: Eukaryota > Viridiplantae > Streptophyta > Magnoliopsida > Poales > Poaceae > Raddia > Raddia distichophylla. The sequence goes on along the minus strand of SPJY01007910.1, from coordinate 3,618,325 downwards.
ACGACGTAGCCCGGTGAAGGGGACTCTGAAGCTCTTGGAGAAGATGTCGTAGGCAGCACACCTCAGCCACACCATTGGCAACGACACGGTATTTGGCCTCAGCGCTGGAGTGGGAAACAATGTGTTGGTGCTTAGAGGATCAGGAGACCAAGTTGGCGCCACGGAATACGCCGTAGCCCAAGGTGGACTTACTAGTGTTAGGACAGCCTGCCCAGTCAGCATCTGAGTAGACTATGAGATCAGCGGCCTGGGTGCAATGCAGGAACAGACCAAGCTCAACTGTGAGATCTAAGTAGACTTTGAAGCTCTTTGATACCATATTAAGCTGCATGCACCAGCCAGTTCACCCAAAAGTCTAAGTTAATGAAGAAGGGAGGGCAATTCACTTATACTTCAACACTCCCCCACACGTGAAGGCTTCCCTAGGCCTCAGACATGGAATAGAGTGGGCGTCTTATTTAATTGCGCCGGTCAGGACTCGAACTCGAGAACTCTGGCTTTGATACCATGATATATTGCGGAAAAAATGTTGTACAATTCCTTATGATAGAGTATATATAGTACAGGAGATGGGCCGACCCCAAGGGTCCAATATACTCTAACAAGTCATTGTCTTAAAAGAGTTTTATGCACTATTGGATCAATTAAAATCAAAGAGCTAAAATAGTTTCAGTACTCCCTCCGTTCCAAATTATAGGTCGTTTGACTTTTTTGACACGTACTTTGACCATTCGTCTTATTCAAAAAAATTTATAATTATAATTTATTTTTGTTATGATTTAGTCTATCATGAAAGGTACTTTAATAATGACTTGAGTTTTTTCATATTTTCACTAATTTTTTGAATAAGACGAGTGGTCAAAGTATATGTCAAAAAAGTCAAACGACCTATAATTTGGAACGGAGGGAGTAAATGATTTCATGGTCTACAAAATACTCATCCCAAGACTACCTCGAATAACCAGACAGTAACACCTGAAACATGGTAGTGCCTACCTACCTACTAGTACGAGTGATCCATTTTCGCTTGCCTCCCCAGCACAGCAACGTGGTAACCGGATCGTCTAACGTAGAATTTTCTACGTCCGAGGGACGTCGTACAAGCTGGGTCGCTCGTTTTGCATCCAACGGCAGAACGCCAAAACAGGCTGTGACGCACACAAATTCCGCCGGCGAGAACGCGTTTGCGGGCGTGCCAGTGTATTTGTCAAAAATACACAAAAGAAAGAGAGAGAACGCCGATATTCCATTAATATTTATGAAACACAGGTTCTCATTGTTTCGCGCTCCATAACCATGCCGGATTGGCCATCTTGATTGACGATTGCGATGTTCTTGGATCCCGGGACCTCGGAAGGACACCCGGTTAATTACATCCACGCGTGGATACGCGGAACACCTCCGATTAAGCCGCGGAGTTGTCTTCTTCTTCTCTTCGTCTTGCGCTTCACCGTGCGGTTGGTGGATGGAGTTGAGGTGGCGACGGCAGAATACATGGGGTAACCAGGGCCCATGTAATGCCTAGCACAGCCTTGACATTTGGCTATGCCCGCCCGTGTCGCTTGAACTTATCCTCGTCAAGCTTCATGTTGGAGTAGTTAAACTCGGGGAATGCACGGTTAGCACTCAGCTTGGAGTTGAAGTTGACGGCTCCGCTGCGTCATTGGGGATGTTCCCGCTTGTTGGCTCTTGGACTTGTCGTTGACGAGTCTTGATCACCAAAGTTGGCATAATTGGGGTTCTCCTTAACGGAATATTCTCGTCAGGAGTCTTCGTCAGTACTGCGGAATTGGGATCTCCGTAGAACCCTTGATGGAATATTCGTCATCGGAAGAGTTTGTTTGTATCGTGGAATTGGGATGTCCACAATATCGTTGATGGAATGTTCGTCATCGAGAGAACGCCAATGATATCGTGGAACTAGGATCTCCACAATATCCTTGATGGAATGTTCGTCATCAGAAGAATTGGTTGGCACCGTGGAACTAGGATCTCCACAGTATTCTTGATGGAATGTTCATCATCGGGAGGAGTTGATAATATCGTGGAATTGGGACATCCACGATATCGTTGATGGAATATTCATCATCGGAAGAGCGTTGGTGATACCGTGGAACTGGGATCTCCACAGTATCCTTGATGGAATGTTCGTCATCAAAGGAAGGTGTAGTTGAAGATCTCCTTAACGGGATGTTTGTCGTCAGGAGAGTTGGCCGACACCGTGGAACTGGGATCTCCACGATACCATTGATGGAATATTCATCATTAAAAGAAGGTGTTGTTGAAGATCTCCTTAACGGGATGTTCGTCGTCTGAGAATCAGGTGGTGCCGTGGAATTGAGATCTCCACGTCACTGTGAATCCTCGAGGCTTTGCTCACCATCGGGACTCAGCTTGCTGTTGAAGATCTCCTTAACGGGATGTTCGTCGTCGGAGATTTAGCCAGCACCATGGAATTGGGATCTCCACGGTATCGTTGATGGAATGTTCATCATTGCCTTGATATTTATTGGAACTTCTTCCTCCTAACGAAATGTCCTTCGGTAGGAGGTATGTCGGTACGGTGGAATTGCGATCTCCACGATACCGTTGGCCTTCAGGGTCTTGTTCGCCTTCTGGGCCGGGTTCATCGGAACAGATCATACGCCAGCACCGTGGAATTGAGACCTCCACGACGCCGTTGGCCTTCAGGGACTTGTTCGTCTTCGGGGCCGGCATCATCGGAACGGAACGGTATTCCGTTATAGTCGATGTAAAAGACCGAGACACCACCGCGTCACTATGGATATGAGCAGCCGCACCGGGCCGTCGTGCCATCAGAGCTGCCATGCCGAGCCGAGTTAGGGGCGTCACAGCCGCTGCGCGCCGCCGCCACCGCGGGTGCTCGGAGATGGTAGGAGCTGCGTTGGGAGATGGGTGCCAATGCTTGCCGCCATGCGCGTCGTCGGGGCCATGTGCTGTGGGGATGACACTGGGCCGGTTCACCGCTATGCCGAACCAGATTTGGGTGCCGTTGTGCTGTTGGAGCCGCGCTACGGAGATGGTAGGAGCCGCGCCGCCGCCGGAGATGCCGTGCCGCTGGATGCCGAAGCCGTGCTGGGAGAAGACCGGGCCGGCCGCCGTCGAGTGTGTAAGTGGAGAAGAGTCCGGGCGCCGCCGTTGGGAGGCCATCGTTGTAGATTGGAGAGCCGGCCGCCATGGCTATGGACGCCACCATGTCGCCGTCGGGAGTGAGGAAGATGGGCGCTGCTGCTCGTCACTTGAGGGGAGCCGTGGGAAGGAGGGCCGAAGGCCGTCGCTGTGGCTGCTGCTTGGGGGGAGCTCTGAGCCACCCATCGCCATCCTCACAGATCAGAATCAGGGGCACATCGGCCACCTATATGCCAACGGGAGAAGACGATTCGGCCGGCGTCGTTGGCTTGAGGTCGGGGGAGCTCGCCGTTGTAGACCGGGATCGGGGAACAGACTGCCACCCATACGCCGCCGTTATTGACTTGGATCGGGGAGCACACTGCCACCCATACGCCGCCGTCATTGACTTGGATCGGAGAGCACACTGCCACCCATGCGCCATTGCTGACCGAGATCGGGGAGCACACAGCCACCCATATGCCGCCACTGCTGATCAGGATTCGAGATCGGGGGAGCACACTGCCACCCATGCGCCGGATCGGGGGAGCACACTGCCACCCATACGCCATCGTTGCCGCCTTGTAGATCGAAGCCGGGGGGAGCACACTGCCACCCATACGCCATCGTTGCCGCCTTGTAGATCGAAGCCGGGGGGAGCACACTGCCACCCATACGCCATCGTTGCCGCCTTGTAGATCGAAGCCGGGGGGAGCACACTGCCACCCATACGCCATCGTTGCCGCCTTGTAGATCGAAGCCGGGGGGAGCACACTGCCACCCATACGCCATCGTTGCCGCCTTGTAGATCGAAGCCGGGGGGAGCACACTGCCACCCATACGCCATCGTTGCCGCCTTGTAGATCGAAGCCGGGGGGAGCACACTGCCACCCATACGCCATCGTTGCCGCCTTGTAGATCGAAGCCGGGGGGAGCACACTGCCACCCATACGCCATCGTTGCCGCCTTGTGGATCGAAGCCGGGGGGAGCACACTGCCACCCATACGCCGTCGCCGTCCGCACGCCGTCGCTGCTGATCCGCATTGAAGTCGGGGTAGGAGATGAGGCCGACGTCGCCGTTGCCATGGATATGATGGGGGCGCCGCCATGCCGAGGTTGGGCCGCCATGGACTCGGAGAAGGTGGAGACCGCGCAGGCGTTGATGGAGGAGCGCAGGGCAGAGGCCGATGTTGTGGCCGTCGCGCCGAGGCACCGTGCTGGAGAGGGTGGGGTCACCGGAATGTGCTGGATCTGGGACGCCGCCGCGTCGTGGAGGCCACGGGCGGTGAGGATCAGGGCGGCACATGGAGGCGGCATCGGGGACGGCGCCACGGGGCATGGAGGCGGCGTCGGGGCGCAGTGGAGAGAACGAGGGCGGCGCGTCGATCTAGAGCCCGGGACGGCGAAGACGAGGGCGGCGCCGGTGGTGTAGATCTGGGGCGGCGTGGATCGGGGCGACGTCGGCGTCGGACGGTGTAGATCTGGGCCGGGGCGAGGCGGCGCCGGGCGCGGACGGGACGAGGCGGCGTCAGGAGGACAGCGCTGGCGTGGACGTGGCGAGGCGGGCGCCGACGCGGAGGAGACGGGGCGAGGCGGCGCCGGGCTTGGACGGCGTCTTGGAGGCCGGGTAGGCGTCGTCGTTGAGATGCCGTCGGCGCGTGGAAGGTTGGGCGGCGCCGCCGCCGCGGCGTGGTGAAGAGGAGGCCGGGTCACCGCCGCTCGCGTTGCGCCGAGGGAGATAGATGGGGCTCCGCCTGTGCCCGCCGCCGCTGGGCCGAGGGAGAGGAAGGGGGCGGCGCGCCGGCCGCCCCGGCCACCGCTGCTGCGAGGGAGAAAGGGGGCGGCGCGCCGGCCGCCCCAGCCGCCGCCGCCTGCAAGCCGATGGGGAGAGAGAGCGAGAGAGAGAGAGAGCCCGATGGGAGAGGGGCCCCCTTTACCTTCTTTTTTTTGTTTTTTTTCTTCTTTTCTTACCGGCCGCCGGCTACTATAGTTTTGTCCTCCCTCTTGGTCATTAGGGTTGATCCCCTTAATCGGTTTATATAAGGGTCAGCTAGGGTTTGCTGATTTCGGGCTAAAATTGGGCCAAGTTGATTCCTGGCCAGATTGAGCCGCAAAAATTATTAATAAATAATTCAAGGGTGACGGACCGATTGACGTCATCGAAATTTTTTTTTCTCGTCAAACACAGGCCATGGCCCAGATTAGCGATGGAAGCCTGCTCCGTTCAGCCCATACGCACGCCTCCACGCGACAACAGAACGCCGCTGCTCCTCGTCGTCTCCACGCGACAACAGCACGCCGTCGCCTCCACGCCGCCGCTCCTCCTCGGCGTCCTCGCCGCCTAGCCTCCACGCCGCCGCTCCTCCTCGGCCTCCTCACCGCCTCGATGCCACCGCGCCTCCTCGGCCTCCTCGCCGCCGCGCCTCCTCGGCCTCCTCGCCGCCGCCGCTCCTCCTTGCCGTGCCCCTCTCGCCGATCCGCCACCTCAAGCAATCCCGATTCAAGAAGGGGCAGCAATAAGAAGGGGCACACAAGACATGCCAAATGACTACCTCATTCAAGACTTGTGAAAGAGCATTGTGAATTCTGGAGAGTGGAGTCAAATTCAGATTGTAAATTTTTGTGACTTGAGAGTGGAGTTCACTGGATATTGTGATTAGTGTTAAATTGAGATTGTAAATGGATGTGAATTGAGATGATCAAATCTCATTGTAAAATTGAGATTGTAATTGTCATGCATTCAATAAAGCTTCCTTTATCTTAAAAAAATTGAGATTGTAATTCTAGAGAGCATATCATTGAACTGTTTTTGCTTGGATAATTAGCACAATCCAGAATGTTTGATATATATGGAAGCACCCAGATTGCCTCCTAGATTGTTTGCTTGAAAAATGGAAGCACCAAAATGGCTTGTAGACTTGCTGTTGCTGCAGAACTATACCAAAACAGCATACATGCATACAGACTTGCCCAAAACAAAAATACTTCACCAGAAGCCACTAAGAAGATCATCTGTTATTGGTCCCTGTAAATTAAATAAAGAAGTAAGATTTTTTTAAAATAGCATATCTATATTTGTTAAGTAACTATATGAGCAAGATTACCGTCAGCAGTTGAGTGAAGCTAAGATTGGCCTCTTCCCCAACTTGTGCTTGTGCACCACCACTACTGGCTTGTTCCCCGTCCTCTTGTATCTTGCAGTAAAACAAAAATTGAAGGATTCAAAAAAATAATGGACAAAATGGTAACATTGGAAACACAATTGTTATTTAGCAACATACCACTGAAATATGTGCTACTTGTGCATGTGCACCCTCATTACTTGCCTCTTCCCCAAACTGTGATGTATCTTTATTTTGTCTCTTTTTCCTAGCCTTGTGCTTCTTGTCAAGCCAAGTTCTTCTTCGTTTTGAACTCTTTGTTTGTACCTTCTTTTTCTTAAGACGTGCATTAATCAACACTTTATTTAGTGGACTAGCATTTGTGGGAACTGAACATGGATCTAATGAAGTACTTGTACATGCATTGATTTTGTCTTCTATTTGCTTACCAAGGATGTCAAGTGTGATGTCTATACGGACGATGCATGAAGCGTAATAACTTCGTATAGCATACATTATACGAAGTTATACGACTGGAAAGTTGGCGGCTCGATGTGCTACATTGTGAAATTTGTAAGACAGAAATCTGTAGCGATGCATAGCATCCATATTTGGATTTTCAATTATATTTTTTCCTTGGTTGTCTCGTATAGTCCCATTCCGTGCTTCCCGTGTCCATCGCTTTAATACATATTGTGGTGGTAGTGACTTGATATTCATCAAATCAAGAACTTTAAGAGCATGGCCACACAATATCCCAATTCTATCAAATTGCCGGCAGCTGCATACAACTGTTTGCTTCAAAGGTCACCAACAACCTTGTATTCCTCCTCGTAGGTAATATCACCTACTAGATATTCATTATTACCATCCAATGCCAAGGATCTTTCATACTCACCTTAAAAAGCTTTGAATATAATAGGTGTATACAATTTACTAGCCTGCACCAACATAGGTGGTGGTCTCCTCATATAGATTTTAGGCAACTTTTTCCTTGAATCAAATTCTGAATTAAGTTCAGTATTTCTTTTATCTTGCACTACTCTTTCAAAATGCTTAAAGAATCGGATGATATAAAAATCTGATTTGAAGTGGATTTTCAAGTCATTGTTCAGACACTCACTCAATTGTGTACTTTTCATTCACAATGTGAAGACATCCTTCATATAACATTTAGCCCATTTTTATTTTAACTTGTATATACTATCCAACCAAGTTTGTTTGCTCACCTTTTTCCTCATGAGGTCAAATTTTTGTTCAAATTCTGCAATGTCTTCATACTCAAACATGCACACACTAAAATATGATAAAATACTTGAGTCTTCATTCTTTTCTTTTTTCGTGTCTTCATTCTTCTCTTTTTTTTCTTCTCTTCATCCTTTTCATCATGTAGATGTTTGACAGTATTCTGCATGATGTGAAATGTGCATAATCCATGCTATGCTTCTACAAATACTTCTGTAACTGCCTTCATCATTGCAGCATTATGATGAGTATAGAATGTTTTAGGCTGTTGTCCGATATGAGCGTTTAGAAAGGTCTCAAACAGCCACGTGAAGGACTCAAATGTTTCATCATACATGAGAGCAGCATGAAATACTACTATTTCTCTAAAATGGTTGAATCCAACAAATACACCAAAAGGCCTACTCTCTTTATTGGTTCCAAAAGTAGTGTCAAAACTAACAACATCACCGAAATGTGCATAGTCCATAACCATTTTAGCATCAGCCCAAAATATGTTTGATATTTGTTCTTCACAATCCATTTGCAATGCATATTGGAATGATGGATTTTCAGCAATTTTGTCTTGAAAATACTTAAGCATGCTACCTGCTTCACCATACGCCATCTCTCGTTGGCGCTTGGTCCGCAAATAATTCTTGTGATTACGAAGTGTGTAGCTAAGATTGAGTGGTCCACCAACTTGGCGATTAGCCAACTCATGTGCTTAATAGATTAATTGAATGACGACAAGTCATAGATTAATTGAAATCAGAGTACAGCACCTCCCTGATGCAATCAGGGATTGCATAGCGGTAGGTAGCAGTACCAAGGTTCTCAGCCACACAAGCAAGAGTGTGAGCTGCAGTATTACACAAACGATTAACATGCAAGAAATGGCATGAAGGGAATCTAGTCGCCAAGTGCTTAATATCACCGATTACGCTTCCAGTGCCCGAACGGTCCTTGGCCGAAGAGTTGATGCATTGGACGACTGAGAGACAATCGGAGGCTAGGATAATTCTCGAAAAACTTTCCTCTGCCGCTAGCTCCAGGCTACGCCGGATCGCCAACGCTTCAGCAAGTTCAGGCAAAGATTCTCCAGGGAGAAGGTCATGGCAGGCTAACACACAATCCCCCTTGTGGTCCCGAATTAGCACTCCCAGACCCGTATGCTTGCTGCTGAATAAGGCAGCATCAGTGTTGATAAAGACTGTTCCCTCCGGCGGTGGACTCCATCTGGGCAAGGAGGATGGGTCATGACACCTCAGAAGAGCCGCGGACTTAGAACAATGCTGCATAATTAGATCAACATAAGCGATGATTTTGTGCACCACATGTTGGGGATGCCAGGAGGATGAATTGTTTTCACATCATTCCTCACAGTCCAGATGTGCCAACAAGTAACAGCCAACACCGTATTTTGAACCTCAGATCCCCTAGACAGGTAGCTGGAGATCCACCGTTTCATAGTAGACAATTCACTTCTTCTCAACATGAGACCAAATCTGTCCTTGATGTCGTCCCAGACAGCCCTAGCAAACGGGCACCTGAGAATCACGTGCTCCACTGGATCATCCCTATTGCAGAAACAGCAACCCTCCTGGGCATTGATATGGCGCTTTCGCAATTGAGAACCCGTAGGTAAGCAATTGTGTATCACTCGCCAAAGGGTGATCTTCATTTTCCCCGGGGCATTGATTTTCCATAACGCTTTCCAAAGTTGTAAATCCTTGTCCAACGCCGATGGAAGGCCGCGGCCACTACTGCTTTGGGCTTTGAAAAAAATGGCTGACTTGGCCTTATTGTAGGCCGAGCGGACAATATACACACCCTTCTTCTCAAAAGGCCAAGAAGCGAAGTCCGCCTCCCCCGTCAGGCTGATGGGGATTTGCATAATTGCCTTAGCAACCTCCTCCTCAAACAATTCAAAAATCAGATCTTCATCCCAGGCAACACCACTAGCATCAAAAAGAAAGTTCACCGTGGTTTCTGAGGGAATTGGAGAGATGGTCCTCACTAGACTAGCAGGGTGGCCCGGGATCCAGTTATCCGAAAGAATCTTGATGGATTTGCCATCCCCCACGCCCCAACGCATCCCAGATTTCAAAAGATCTCTTCCGAAAAGAATGATGCGCCAAGTAAACGAAGCTGACCTCGGCTGACCAGCGTCCCAGAAGCAGGAATCAGAAAAGTACCTCCCTTTAAGGACCCGAGAACAGAGAGAGTTAGGATCAGTGAGGAGCCTCCAACATTGTTTACCCAACAAAGCCTGGTTGAATAAGGAGAAATCCCTAAAGCCCATCCCCCCGAGGGATTTGGGGGTGGAAAGCCACTCCCACGAACGCCAATGCAATTTCTTAACTCCATTCTGGAAACCCCACCAGTTATCCGCAACACATTCTCAGTTTGTCACATGTTCCAATTGGGAGCTTAAAGCAGCTCATGAGGTAGGTTGGAATTGCTTGAATCACAGACTTCAGCCAAATCTCTTTACCAGCCCTAGAGAGAGGCCGGCCAACACAGCTATTCACCCTCTTCCAGACTGTGTTATGGAGTGACCCAAACGAGGAGATTGTGGATCTACAAATCTCAGTGGGTAAGCCCAAATACAAGTCATGGAGAGATTCATTGGAAACCTGAAGACAGCCCTTGACCACATCCTTAATGTCCGATGGGCAATGTTTTCCAAAGAAAATAGAAGACTTGTATGAGTCGAGAGTGGACTATAGAGCCTGGACACTCCTCAGATCGCTTCTAGCAAAGAAAATGCTGTCATCTACAAAAAGTAAGTGCGAAATCGCTGGTCCATTCCTCCCATTTTTGATACCCCGCAACTCCCTGAGATCTACTTTATTCGCAGCAAACCAGAAAGGCCCTCGGAACAGAGCAAAAAGAGGTAAGGACTGATAGGGTCACCTTGCCTTAGACCTCTAGAAGGCACCACCGGTTTGGTTAAGTCACCATTAATCCGAACCCTATATCTCACAAGGGTAACACAGCGCATGACAGAATCAATCCAGTTCTGAGCAAAACCCAATTTAACCAGGCAGCCGTGCGGATAAGACCACTCAATTCGGTCATAAGCTTTCATCATGTCGATCTTGAGTGCAAAATACGGCTTCTCTGAACGCTGTCTGCGGATGGTGTGAAGGCATTCAAAGGCCACAAGAGCATTGTCGGTGATGAGCCGACCCGGAACAAAGGCACTTTGGAATTCAGAAATCACATCCGGGAGGAGAGCCTTCAAGCGATTTGCCATCACCTTCGACCCAATCTTATAAAGAACATTGCATAAGCTTATGGGACGAAAGTTAGACAGGTGCATGGTGTTGAAGACCTTAGGGATAAGGACGATGACGGTGTCGCAAAGCCCCTCAGGAACCTCCTCTCCTGCCAAAAAGCTCTGAACTGCCCCGCAGATGTCCCTTTTGAGAAGGTCCCGATGCGACTGAAAGAAAAGAGCCAGGAAGCCATCAGGCCCCGGAGCTTTGGTAGGGCCCATCTGAAAGAGCGCCGCTTTTATCTCATCCTCAGAGTACGGCAAGCATAAGGCCTCGTTCATGGACTCGTCCACTTTAACTGGAATGGCATCTAAGACCTCCTCAGAAGCCTCACAGACTTCAGAGAAGCAAATTCATGAGAGAAGCAAATTGTCGAGTCAATTACATGTTACGGCACATTCACAAAAAAACAACCGTCATGAGATTGAACTGCACACCTGTTTCCTTCGATCTCAAGATTGTTTGATTCCATTTTGGTGGCAAATTTGACCTATTTCTTAAATGAGTTGCTTCTTCCTTGTGAAAAGGGAAAGATTGACGACCAAGTTCAAAGCAATCAGGTGATACAAGTTCAATCAATTTCAGGGAGCCATTCATGAGATAGGCAAATTATTGAGACTTACACACAACCGTGAAGCAAGTTAAGCACAAAAACCTCGTCGTCGTCCGCCGATCGCCTCCTCGCGCCAAAACAGATGTTTCGTGTTTTTTTCCCGCCGTCCGAGGGTATCCTTCTCGTCTCGCACCCTTTTCTCCATCCACTACAGCGACGGGCCGAATTGGGCTGCGTTGTGGGCTGAACGTCCGGACGGACTCGTAGCTCCTTGTTGTCCTGCCGTCGGATGTCGCAGCAACGGACGATGTGGCCGGAACGTCCCTCTAACGTAGCCGGAGCTAAGTCAGGGGATCTGGTTCAAACCTCGCACGGTCTGGAGCTGGGGCAATGTCTCGCACAGTCCTTAATTAATTTTGTTAATGTTAATTTATAGGACTGGGCCATGTCTCGCGTATTCTGGGTTCGGGCTTCGCCTCACGCAGCCCTTAGCATTTTCAGGGAACCGATGCTATGCCCCCCTATAGCTCGAGCTGGGGTTTTGCCTCACACAGTGCTTAGTAATTTCAGGGGATCGAGGCTGCAGTTCGGGCCAGGGTGCAACCCTTACGCCTTGTTCTTTTCAGCGTATCGTTGCGTTGGCGTAATACTGTAGCAAATTTGAGAGCACTCGAAAAGAGGTATAAAGATTATAAAAAAATTATTAAAAATAGTTTTAGGATATTTAGAAATACTACTAAAAGCCATGAAAAAATCATTACAAATTATCACAACATATAGGCTATATAAAAATAACAAAATTTGTTACAGTAATACGTAACGGTACGATACGCTGAAAAGAACATGGCCTCAGTAATTTCACGGGGACTGGAGCTGTGCCTCGCACAAATCAGGCCAGGGCTTTACCTCGTGTTGCCCTTATTTAATTCAAGGGGATTGGGGTCATGCCTGGCACAGCCCAAGCCTTTGCCTCGGGGAGCCCTTAGTTAATTTAGGGGATCAGGGCCATGCCTCGCGCATTCCGGGCCAGGCTTTGCCTCATGCATCCCTTGGTAAAGTGGATATGGTACACGGAGATTTGTGGCCACGGGCCAATGTGACCCCTCTTTGTTATTTTAAAACCTTTTTTTACATTGGCGGGATGGGTTTTTCTGGACCTCCTATATGCGATAAGCAGGTAATGAGCGAGTGCAGGAGGGAATTAAGGATAGCATTTTTAAGGTCCTTGGAATTATAGGTTTGCGGGACTTCCCCCCTTAGGCTATCTCCAACAGCACACCCTAAAGCATCCTCTACCCTAAAATAGGGGATGGATTCTTCCCCTATATGCTCCAACAGCTCTCTCTATACCATTCCATAAAATAGAGTTTTTCTCTCCATTCCCTTATATATAGGGGTTCTCTCTCCTCCCCCTATACAATTCTCCATATAGGGGGCACTGTTGGAGATGAGAAAAATATAGGGAGTGGATTTTGTTTACGGGAGCCTGTAAATGAGGCTATAGGGGATCAAATTTAGGGATTACTGTTGGAGACAGCCTTAACCCTTTAAGTGTTGCCAGTCTATGGCAACCATCTCTTGACGTAATGCGGATGACATAGGGCCCTTCCCACGTAAACTTCAGCTTCCCAGTGTTGCCAGGCACAATTTTTTTGAGGATGAGGTCTCTTGGTCTCAACACCTATGGATTGACTTGCCTGTTGTACGACTGGGCTGTGAGCATGTGATTGTTGAGCAGGTAGTCATGACATTGAGCGCCCAACCAAGTAGGTACCAGGGCTTCCTCGTCTCGATGTGCGATGGGCCAATAAACACCCATGCGAAACACCTTGGCAACGAGAGTCTGCATCGACTGGTGGGCACTGCAGAGCCCTTGGTGAATTTATTGGAGTATTGATGTTTCTTCTTGCAGGGAAACACACCATGGGGTGCAGACTCCCCCATGTATAGGAGGTTGTCAATGATCGCGTGCGCACGTGCCTGAAGATGCAACATTTTTGTTGCGGCATCATCTTCGAGCACCATATCCAAGATTAGATATTGGTGGATCTCCTTCCTCCAATTTTCATCTTCTGCTCCGTGCAAGTTCACGACCTCCCAACTGAGGGCATCGCCAGGGTTTCAAAGAATACCCTCTAGGTTGCTCAAGGCTGGTGGAAGCCGTTTTGGCCAAAGTATCCACCCAAGAGTTCTCCCCCGGGGATTGCTTTCACTGTTATGCCCTTGAAAACCTCCTCCAGGGCTCGGACTATCCCTAGGTACTTCACCAATAAGGCCTTTTGTTTCATACTCCCTGACAATGTGCCTTGTATCAACTTGGAGTCGATCATGACTAGAAGGTGTTGAGCAACCAAAGCTTTCACTTTGCGAATCCTGACGATGAGGCCCTTGTACTCCGCAATATTGTTGGTGATAGAGAAGGCTAGGCAGACTGCATACTCCATCACGTCCCTTTCCAGGTTCTGCACCATGGACACTTGCGCCCGATGCATTGTACGCCCCATCACAATGGATCAACAATATGGGCTCGGGGTGTTCGGGTTATCCTTCGGGGCTAGCCATTCAGCGATAAAGTCTACCAGGGCTTGGGACATGATGGTCGTCCGCTGGGTGAATGTGAGGTCGAACAAGGCCAATTGTACTGCCCATTTGCGACCGATGCTTTCCATGTCACTACAGGAAATGAACTCTACGTGGGCGGCCAGAAAACTCAGTGTCGGCGGCCAGGAAGCCACCGACCAACCAATTTCGGCGGCTCCACATCAGCCGCCGACACAGTGAGGGTAATGTTGGCGGCCCAATCGAGTTTGCCGACAAAGGATCAGCCCCCTCCCGCCCCCAGGATGAAAATTCAAATTTGGAGCCCGCCATTAGTCTATGTCGGCGGCCAAACTAAAGCCCCCGACATTGCCCCTCCCCCAGACGGAAGAATAACTGGTTGAACGGGACGACGTTAAAGCGGTCCTACGCGTCAGTAAGGTGACGTCGCTGACATGCGGGGCCAGCAGCTTAGCTGCTAGGGAGCGACAGACCCCCGCTGTGTCGGCGGCATATAAAAGGCCGCCGACACTGATAAAAAGAAATATCAGGAGGCGCGGCGGGGCTCGAACCCACGACCTGTGGGGAGCGGGGGAGCCCGCGCCGCGCGCTGATAACCAGGTGACTAGAAGTGTTTATTCAACATATGATAGCTGCAAACTTTTATTAATATTCAGGATAGCATCAGTGTCGGCGGCCTAAGCTTTGGCAGCCGACATGGGTGCACGCAATATCGGTGGCCAAAGATAGGGCCACCGACACTGATTTGTCGATAACGGCGACCAAAGCATTGGCCGCCGACACAGACCATCCCCCCTCAAGCCCGCCTTCTCTCCGGGCCTCCCCCGGGCCACGGGGTCTAGGCTAGGTGCCAAGTAGCTTCCTAGGTCATGCTATTGGCATGAGGTCTCATTGGCCCGGGGAGTGCCGTCTCGTGTCGAACTCTACGATGAGTTCCTTTGGAACCGTAAGCTGATCGAGCCCGAAAGCCGATACGATGTGAGGGCTCGAAAGGAACTCGCCATAGAGCTCGAGCTGAGACGGCACTACCCGGGCCAATGAGGCCTCATGCCAATTGCATGACCTAGGAAGTCACTTGGCACGTAGCCTAGACCCCGTGGGCCCGGGGGAGGGCTAGGGAGATGGCGGGCTTGAGGGGGGAGGGGCCGTATCGGCGGCCACAGCTTTGGCCGTCGACACGGATGCACGCAATGTCGGCGGCCAGAGATAGGGCCACCGACACTGATTTGTCGATAACGGCGACCAAAGCATTGGCCGCCGACACAGACCCTCCCCCCTCAAGCCCGCCTTCTCTCCAGCCCTCCCCCGGGCCCACGAGGTCTAGGTTAGGTGCCAAGTGGCTTCCTAAGTCATGCTATTGGCATGAGGCCTCATTGACCCGGGGAGTGCCGTCTCGTGTCGAACTCTATGGCGAGTTCCTTTGGAACCGTAAGCTGATCGAGCCCGAAAGCCGATACGATGTGAGGGTTCCAAAGGAACTCGCCGTAGAGCTAGAGCCGAGACGGCACTCCCTGGGCCAATGAGGCCTCATGCCAATTGCATGACCTAGGAAGTCACTTGGAACCTAGCCTAGACCCCGTGGGCCCGGGGAGGGCCGGGAAGATGGCGGGCTTGAGGGGGGAGGGGGAGTATCGGCGGCCATAGCTTTGGCCGCCGACATGGATGCACCCAATGTCGGCAGCCAGAGATAGGGCCGCCAACACTGATGAGTCTATAACGGCGGCCAAAGCATTGGCCGCCGACACAGACCCTCCCCCCTCAAGCCCGCCTTCTCTCCGGCCCTCCCCCGGGCCCACAGGGTCTAGACTTGGTGCCAAGTGGCTTCCCCGGTCATGCTATTGGCATGAGGCCTCATTGGACCGGGGAGTGCCGTCTTGGCTCGAGCTCTACGGCGAGTTCCTTTGGAACCGTAAGCCGATCGAGCCCGAAATCTGATACGACGTTAGGGTTCCAAAGGAACTCGTCGTAGAGCTCAAGCCGAGATGCCAATAGCATGACCTAGGAAGCCACTTGGCACCTAGCCTAGACCCCGTGGGTCCGGGGGAGGGCTGGAGAGATGGTGGGCATGGGGGGAGGGACTGTGTCGGCGGCCCAGGCTATGGCCGCCGATACTGGTGGAGCAATGTCGGCAGCCACTTATGTGTTCGCCGACACTGACATTCATGTCGGCGGCCACGTACTAAGCCGCCGATACTGATCTATGGCACTGACGAATGGGTCCCACAAATAACATAGCTGTTATGTCCAGCAGTGTCGGCGGCATTTTAAGCAATGTCGGCGGCTTTGGCCGCCGACACACCACCGCGCCGTCCCCTTCCTGTCCTTCCCGAGCCCCCTCCTCTCTGCTCCTCCCCGCGCCGCCGCCTCCCCCTCCCCGAGCCGTCTTCTCCTCCTCTCTCTCTCTCCCCTATCGGCCGCCTCTCTCGCCGCGCCGCCGCAGCCCCCGAACCCCTCCTTCCTCCGCTGCCACCCGTCGGCACCCCAACCCGAGGTAATTCCGATCTTTTTTTGGGTTCGTTTGCAGGTTGAATTTGAGGGTTTTTATAAATTGGCAGCAATATTTGCTGCTGCCAATATAACAGTGTCGGCGGCCATATCTGAGCCGCCGAGACAGACCAAGGGCAATGTCGGCGGCTCAAATAGATGCCGCCGACATAGCTCTGCATCAGAGTCGGCGGCCCAAGCTATAGCCACCGACACAGACGCAGGCTATGTAGGCGGCCTAACTAAATGCCGCCGACATAGCTTTGTGCCAGAGGCTCCTGGGAGCTCATCAGGAAGGAGCTGTGTCAGCGGCCTTTCAGTTGGCCGCTGATATAGCTTTAGACATGTGTCGCCTTCTCGCTAGTGACATGGACCCCACAAGTCAGAGCGCCGTGATAGGATCGGGCCGTTTGCAAAGCCTATGTCGGCGGCTATAAAAGCCGCCGACATAGACCAACCGCACGGGAGCCCTGTCACAGGATTCAGTTTTGTCGGAGGGGGCCGCCGACAAAATGCAGCTGTGTCGGTCAAGCAGGGTCGGCGAACTTTCGGCGGCTAGCCGCCGACAAAGGTCAATGTCGGCGGTATTTTGACCTGTGTCGGGGGCTTTAGCCGCCGACACTGCTACAGATTCATGTAGTGGTTAGACTATAGAGAACCCAAGTGATACATTGTTGGTACCTCGATTATGTGGGCTTTGAAATAGTGGTGCAGCTTGCGGGATGCCATTACAAGAGCATGCACGAGCTTTTCTAGATACGTGTACCTGTAGCACCTCAGATACCTAATATACGGGGGTTTGGTTGCCCTCCTCCTTGCGTACCAACACTGTACTCATTGCTGTCGGCTACCGTGAGGTATAGGAGGAGAGCTTTCCCTGCACGGACTGGCAAGCAATGGGAGCTGAGTGAGGTATTGAAGGCCAGCTGGCACGCTTGCAACCAATGGAAGGAGCCCAGGCCCTTGAGTGCTTGGAAGAAAGGCATGCAGCACTCGACCGATTTTTGGGAGAAACGGTTGAATGCCGCTGCGCGCCCCGCTAAGCGCTCGACTTCATGGGCCGAGCTTGGGGAAGCATGTTTTGTATAGTCTGGATCTTCTCTGGGTTCGCTTCAATGCCTCGCTCAGACACCTGGGGTCTATTCAGTATTTTAGGATTAATATGAGATGTCACTCATATTTACGCGCCAGATCTCGTACTTGATATGGACTCCTTCCTAACCTCGTATTTGGTATGTGCTCCTTTTAATTGCTACAATTTTATTATGCTAGTGGATATGACCTACTATTCTAATCTAAGGCATTATAATCCAGACCCACAATAATCGACGGTGAAAATCTTTTTCCTCACTCTGATTAATGTGAATTTTTCTTGTATTATAGGATTAATATGGTGGCTCCATTTAACTATGCTTTAATATAATAATAATAACGAGCAACATGGCTTGCACATTTGCACGACTAGATTTGTGTCACTGTAAGCTCATATCAACTAGAATATCAAAATGAGTGTTCGGATCATTCACATCGGTCTCATGTTTTACAAACCGAACGAGAAGCACCAACGCATGTGTACTTCGCGAGTGATTTAGAGTTTATCTCTAATATATTAGATCAGCTTTAGTAGTTTGTTATAGATATTAATATTGACCCCTAGATTTACATAATATTATCCATATTCAACGATGTAGATCTTTCCTTTTTCTTCTGATTAACATGAAAATGTTTAGTATTTTTCGATTAATGTGGGGATTTCTTGAATTTTAGGATTAATGTGGTGGCTTCGTTTAACTCTGCTTTATATATATAAGTACATAGATAAATAAGCAGGGTGTCCCACACATTTGCACGTCTATATTTATATCAACTTTTAACTCAACATGGATATTATTTTATTGTCAATTTATGTGTTTTTTATTGTAACTAATATGATGTCTTCCTTTCAATGTGATTTTATTATTTTTATTTTATAGTTATAGTAGTTATGTATTATTTTTTATTTAATATAAGGCGAGGGCCAGGCGTTGGACGTCCATTCGAGCGCGCGTCGATCGGACGTGCCTCGGCCGTTGGATCGCCGGCACCGCGTGCATCCAACGTTGCCCGCGCTCCCGCGTGCATTAGATGGAAGGCGGAGTTGTTAGAGGTGCAGTTGATCATTTTTTAATTAAACTTCTGATTTTTGTATAAAATTCAAAAAGTGTTCAAAATGCTTGGAATAAATTTCATAATTCTTCTAAAATCGAGAGGAACCCATTTTAAATACTTTTAATTTTTTTAATTGTTTTTCACTTTTCAAGTTTTTTATGTGAACCTAGCAGAACCCGCTTATGAAACTTGATAGTATGCTAATGAAACTTGGTCGTGTGCTGATGAATCTTGGCTCATGTATTGATGAAGACGAGCGCCAGATGAAACCTGATGAAACGTGAATGAAACCTGTTGAAACTTGGATTAACCTGATGAAACTTGAAGAAACTTGGATAAAACCTGTTGAAACTTGATGAAACTTGGATTAAACCTGATGAAATTTGACAGTTCAACAAGTTTAACGAATATGAAATTTAAGTTTTAGTAGGCGAAACCCAAGTTTCATCAGATAAGTTTGAAGATTTATATGGCAACATAAATCTTTTTTGTTCGTAAAAATACGAAGAACACGTTGGTGCAAACGGTTCGTGGATTAAAGATCCTAGTCAAAATTTATGGTCATCAAAAGAAAAAGTGCTTGTGGGACCCACCGCATGGTTGAACCCACACTGGGTAGCGTCAGCGCGGGCGTCCGGACGCTCGCACAGTAGTGTTTCCGTTAATCTAAACCATCATAATCCAATCTACTATAATCGATTGTGTGTATCTTTTTTCTTTTTTCTATTAACGTGAGAATTTCTTTTTTTTGTAATTACCATGGAAATTTTTATTATTTTTGAATTAATTAATGTGGTGTCTCCGTTTTATCGTTTTTATATATACTAGTACATAGATAGATGTACCGATGCATAGGCAGTGTATCTTCGTGCAATATTTCTATGATATTCTGTTTTCCCATTTCTTGTCACATCAATTCCTTTTTTCTAGTTTTTTTTCCAAACAATACAAGCCTTCCCTAACCCCTAATTGTCTTGTTTTAGAATGAGATTTCTGACCCCGAGAAGAACGCATCATCCGCCAAGTGACAATGGGGATGGAGATGGGTGTTGGCTTCGGCAGTGGCATGACCAAGCGGCCGTCCCAGCAATGCTCGGGCGCCGCGGACAAGGCGGTTCACCGCGCCGAAGCCCTAGGGGAGAGAGGGCAGAAACCATGGATTGTGAGGAGGAAGATCGCTTCGCTTGCAATTTGCCTCGTCGCCTTGCCGCTCCTGGTGATCACGGTGAACCGGCGAGGCAGCACGTTGCCGTCGGCGTCCGACTGGGCATCGGCGACGGCGAGGACGGACACACGGCAAGGTCTGCCCTACTAACCTTCGGCCTTTGTACAGACAATGTATGGTCGTGTTCGATCTTTTGCATGCGCCATTTATTAGAATAAATTCGATGGCGAGAATGATGCACTGGTTTACATGTTGTGAAGATCGCAGTGGAATTCTCCTTCGTGTTATTGGAGAGTTAAAATCAGGGTAGGGATCAGTAATTTCTCTTGCGTGTGTGCATGCAGAGTCCAAGAAGAAAGACGGGCATCTCGGCGGCCTGCTCGTGCCGGGGTTCGACGAGGGGTCGTGCCTGAGCCGGTACCGCCACGCGTTCTACCGCAAGCACATGGCGCGCTCGCCGTCGCCGTCGGCGCATCTCGTCAGGCGGCTGCGGGAGCAAGAGGCGCTGCAGCGGCGGTGCGGCCCGGGCACCGAGCCGTACCGGAGCGCGGCGGCGCGGCTGAGGTCCCGCCAGCGAAACGGCACGGACGACGCCGCCGCCACGGACGCCGCCTGCAAGTACCTCGTGCTGGTGCCGTACAGGGGCCTGGGGAACAGGATGCTGGCCATGGCGTCGGCGTTCCTCTACGCCGTCCTCGCCGGCCGGGCGCTGCTCGTCGACAGGGGGACGTCGCTGGCCGACCTCTTCTGCGAGCCGTTCCCGGCGACGTCGTGGCTGCTGCCCCCGGACTTCCCCATCAAGAACCTCCAGGGCCTGAGCGGCGACGTGCCGGAGAGCTACAGGAACCTGGTGCAGGATCATGGCCGGGTCGGCGTGTCAGTGTCCGAGCTCCCGTACGTCTTCGTCGACCTCGACCATGGCTGTACTTTCCACGACAAGCTCTTCTACTGCGACGACGATCAGCGGTTCCTCCGCCGCGCGCCGTGGCTGGTGATGAGGACGGACGGGTACTTCGTGCCGGCGCTGTTCCTGAACCCGGCGTACCAAGACGAGCTCCACCGTCTGTTCCCCCGGAAAGACTCGGTGTTCTTCCTCGTGGCGAACTACCTTCTCCACCCGACGAACCAAGTGTGGGGATTGGTCACGAGGTTCTTCGATTCGTACCTGAAAGACTCCGACGAGCGATTGGGCATCCAGGTTAGGGTGTTCGACGGCGACACCCCCTTCAAGCACATCTTGGACCAGATTCTCGCCTGCGTATCGCGGGAGCGCTTGCTACCTGAGGTGGTGGCCGAAGAACCGCCGGCGATCGCCGTCCCGGCGGCCGGCGACGGCAAGCGATGGAAGGCTGTCCTGATGACCGGCCTGAGCTCATGGTACTACGAGAGCATCCGGTGGAGGTACTGGCGGTCGGCGACGGCCACCGGCGAGGTGGTGAGCGTGCATCAGCCGAGCCACGAGGAGCACCAGCTCTCCGGCAAGACGACGCACGACAAGAAGGCGCTCGCCGAGATGCACCTCCTGGGCATGACCGACGCCGTCGTCACCAGCGGCTGGTCGACGTTCGGGTACATTGGCCACGGGCTCGGCGGGCTTACCCCGTGGATCATGTTCAAGCCCGAGAACCTCACCGTGCCCAACCCGCCGTGCCGGCGAGCCATGTCCATGGAGCCGTGCTTGCACGGGCCGCCGTTCTACGACTGCAGGGCCAAGCGCGGCGCCGACACCGGGAAGCTCGTGCCCCATGTCCGGCACTGCGAGGACATGAGCTGGGGACTGAAACTTGTACACCCTGAGTGAGTGGGTGATATGGAAAAAATAATAAAATTTGGGGCGACATTGCAACAGTCAACCCTGTCCATGAGTTTTTTATCCCTCCCACGCCCACGGAGCTGTTAAAACTGTTTAGTAGTCATTTTTTTTTTGTTTCGGTTTTGCTCTTTCAGGCGACTGTTTTACGCCTCATCTTAGTCCACAATAGCAGCCACCGATTCCTCGTCCTGTCGTCCAGATTCCTGCGCACAAGGGAGGAAAATTTATTAGTAGGCCATCCAATTCGTTGGCCTTTATCAAAACAACATTAATTTTATCTATCTTTACACTCATGACATCGTATACATGAATTTCTATCCTGAGGCATGCCATGCTGGAGTAGCAGTACCACCTCAGGTCGCAGCGGAGCTCCTTCTCGCAAGGGTGCGCGAACGGCCATGACCGTCGAACACGTTGTAGAAGTCCCGGCCGTGACCGAATGAGGCAGGAGCAAAATGGTCACGTCACGTGAAGAAAATGGACTAATTATGTACGGTGTCATGGTTGTAAAGGTAAGCTGCGGAGGCATGTGCGACTCAGCGTAACGGCGCGTCAAAGTCGAGGCGGTTAGAGGACATGTTTATTTTGTAGGAGTATTTTTTTTGGAGTGTGCAGCCGTGTTCAAAGGCTTTCTGAAAAGAGGAAAGTAACATAGGCGATCTTGGGGGAGTCGGGAGCGTCCTCTAGCCGAGTGGTGATTTTGGAGAGCATCACTGAGGATTGGGGAGTGTGGCCGGCGTTTGGAGAGCATCAACGGCATTTGGTGATTATCGCTGACGAACTCAACTACGATTCGCGAAGATCAGCAGATAATCCTCTTGCTATCCTAGAATGAGGATGTCAAGATCACGGGTCATGACAGAGGAAGGGGAGGAGACTGGATACGCGATTTGGGGGTGGGGGAGACGCGTTGCTGCTCTGAGGTGATTTGGTGGGGGGAGGAAGGGGTGGGGGGAGGAAGGGATGGGGTGATCGCAGGACGTTTTCACGAGCATCGCTAGCAATTGGAGAGTGTCAGCTGTGAACTCAACTACGTAGTAGACATTCCACAATGACATCTACATGTGTTTTGGGGTTTTTTTGAGGGCAATCATGTAAGCATGAGGATCAGAGAGAGTTCAATTTTTGCTGATCTGTTGTGGATAGATAGATCAATAACAGAGATGAACTGTGCTTAATTTGGGGGCTAGCAATTTAGATTTGGTTTTGGGAAGGAATGGGGTCTCCAGACCTATAAGCATGAGGATGAGAAAGAGCTCAGTTCTGTTGATTTTGTTGTGGTGTGTGTTCTTTGCTGAATAATATGTCGGTTTTGCTCCCTGGCATTCGCCTGGGCGGTAGTTCAATTGTCCAGGCGACTACCTCC